>WSYH01000649.1:89197-179225 GCA_036426205.1 Ascaphus truei
AAGGGCAGGGAGGGGCACGGGGGCATCACAGGCACCCACTGACACGGGGGCATCACAGGCACCCACTGACACGGGGGCATCACAGGCACCCACTGACACGGGGGCATCACAGGCACCCACTGACACGGGGGCATTACAGCCACAGGCTGCACCCACTGACACAGGGAACTTCACAGCCACAGGCTGCACCTTGTCGCACAGACAGAGCTGCACCCACTACCAGGCTAAGGACAGACCCACTGACGTCCTGTACAAAGGCCGTGGCACTTACACACCTCCTGCACACAGGCCGCGGGCGGCACTGACCTGCCGGTAGGCGCTATCCGTGGGGTTGAAGTCGCTGCCCCCGGGCCGCAGGGAGAGCTGGGAACCCGTGCAGCCAGTACACCCACCAGGGAGGCATGTATTCCACGCGAGACATCCTCCCACCCGCGGCGGGCGGGTCACAGTGCGGAGAGTGCGGGGAGCGGACACAGCGGCATCCCGGGGAGGAGGAGAGCGCGGGGAGCGCACACAGCGGCATCCCGGGGAGGAGAGCGCGGGGGCGCGCGGCGCGTGCACACAATTGAGAGCCGTGGTGAGGTGAGAGTCCCCCGCTGTGTCCCGGGCACTCGCTCCGCTCCCCCGCTGACTGTAGCGGCGCCGGGGGGGTGGGAGGAGGAAAAAGCGCGGGAAACCGGGAGACCCGGGGAGAGGAGGAGGTGCGCGCGGGTCCCGATGAGCGCCGCGCACTGCGGCTGTGATGAGTTGGATTTCAGGCTGATGTTCGGGGAGGAAGCGGCGGAGCCTCCGGGACCGGCGGGTAAGAGGTGTGTGTGTGTGTGTTGTGTGTGTGTGGTGTTGTGATGTGGGGGTGGGTGGGGTGTGTGTGTGTGTGTGTGTGTGTGTGTGTGTAAGAGGTGTGTGTGTGTTGGACCTTTGGCCCGTCACTCCGTCTCAGGCCAATGAGAGGTGTGCGGGGGCGGGCGGGCCAAGGGACCAATCAGATTGCCGCTAGGGACAGTGCAGACAGGGACACATACAATGCTTTCAGAAATATATAGTATAAAGATAAAGATGTGATTTCTCAGTCTCTCGGCACCTTCACACGGTGTTGGGTAGGTGTAGGCTGGGTGTAAATGGAAGTATAGGAAAAATATAGGAGCCAGGACTTTTATAAAACAAAAAGAAGAGCGCGGAGTCTCTGCAACCGCCACACCAACCCCATAAAAAAAAACAGTTTGCGCACCCTTGGTCTAAAACACTATCATGGGACCCAGAACTTTACACTGGGATCAAGGCACAAAATAGGACAAATCAGATCAAGAGTATTTATTCAGTCCGGAGCCAGCAAGCACAGCACAAAATCACAAACAGAGCTTACCCCCACCAAAACAGGGAATTCGGGGGGGGGGGGGGGTTGCTTCCACCCCAGTGGGGATAGAGACCGCACTTTAAAATCTCCTGCTTAAAAATACTGCTCTTTGCTTCTCTGGAGACTCACAGTCCTACAGCACAGAAGCACTTTTGAATCTCGTCCCTGGTTAGGCCCGATCGTCACCCACAAACCCCCCCTCCCCCTCCCCCCCTTCCCCTACAAGCAATAGCTAGCATCTGGGCCTCGGTATTTAGCATGCTAAACACTATTTCTTACCCTGCCCTGCCACCTGGTGGTCAGAAGGGGAATCACAGCAGTACGGGGGATTAGGAATTTCTTACCTGTTCAGGAGCAGAGCATGGGGAATCTCAACATGCTGCAGCCTCTCAAATCCTCCCACAGTTGCACATGACATCATGATTTCAAGATGGACCAATCCTGCCCCTAAAGAAGCAATAAGGGTTCAATTTTAGGTAACCCCTCTTTCTAAGCCTCAGACAGATACCTGTTGTTGAGGTGAGGGCCTGAGTCCTTTATTACTCACATATGCCACACGTGGCTTAAAGTCCGTGTAACAGGATGCCTTCCCTGTTTAAGAAGTTGTACAGGAAAACCTATGTAAAGAGCGGGAGACCAGCACTGAATAGGTTAATTCAGACCAGACTGTGCTAATTAACCTGCTCAGCTGGCTGCTCCTTTAAAAACCCTGCAGCATTGACTGCAGGGCGATCTCTAGTCCAGGGAAACGCCCTGCGCTGTTTGAGCGATCAGAGGGGAGCCATGTCTCTATGATCAGGAAGGTACTGTACTAGACCATAGGTGGGCAACCTATTTATCAATGTAGCCACAGGTGTGGTGAATTAGAAGTGAAAATCGCCACACCATGCTTTTCGTTTACTTGCACCACAATTTTTTTTAGCTCCCATAAAAAAAACTAACAGTTCAAGGTCGGGTTTAGACTCCAACTGAGGGCAGAGGGGAGTGTTGGATGGTGTGTTGCATCAATGACTCATTCAGAAAGCGGAAACCAGCACACGCCGTCAGGAAAAAGTTCATTTTACTGTGGGAGCTGGCAAACTCAAATTCACCACACTTTCATGGCCAATTCGCCACTTGTGGCGTTTGGTGTCAGGGTAGCCCACCTCGGTACTAGACCATGAACCACTGTGGAGAGAAACCCTGCACAAAGACTTACTGAACCACACCCCAGCCAAAGATAACTGACCCCCACTGTGTTTGCTATGTGTGTTGTTGGGAGGGGGCCTAGCCCCCCACCCATAGATAGGGTGTATGGAGAGGTGTAGTGAGCGCTCCCAGCAGGAGTTTGGTTTATTTTCCTGTAAACCCTGTTTGGCTGATCATAAGCTTTTTATGTTGTTAAAGTTGTGGCTAATAAAAGCCTACATTTGTTTCCCCCTAAAACGTCTCCTGTTTTAAAAACTTCTGCACACATCTCCTACACATGGTGGAAGAAGTGGTTTGAGAGGTGGCCTTTAAATCTCATTGGGGCTCCCGGAGACCACGAGGGAAATGTTTCTGTGCTTTTGTTTGCAACAGTTCCTGCAACGGCTTGCACAATAGGAGAAAAGTGGAACAACCACGTGCAGAAGTCACCAGGAATAAAGGGCTACAGATTCAGGCAGAAAAAATGCTGCACTGGATAACGCCACAAACGCCACAGTCTGATTGGGGGGACTGCTACAGATGGTTAACCAACAAGGTACAGATTCTGTTACCAAAGTCTACTATATCAAGTGTGCGGGGGGGGGGGGGGGGGGAACATGGATTTTTAAAATGGCAATTTAGCACAAAATAAAAAGTCTACAGAGAGCTGTGAACTCTGCAAGTGAAGTCTGCCCCACCTGAATGGTTTTAACATATACAGAGAATATTGACGCAATAGCACCTTGCGAGGTCTGTGTGCAGAATACACCTGAATGTGACAGAATGGAGGGCAAAATGTGTTGTCTTAAATGAACAAGGCCACACGAAAGAGTGTCCCTTCAGGCCTTTTGATGGCGATGAGGATGTCTCTTATGTGCTCCCAGAAAGGAGACGCACCAGCGAATCTCGCCCAGCATGTTGGGGGTGCCTGGACCCTGGGCACACAGAAGAGTCATGTCCCTACTTCCTTGAACATGAATGCCGGCAGTAAGGGCAGGAGCCACTGAACGCTGAATATTTCCTCCTGCTACTGCAACTGCAAAAAAAGAATGGTGAGTGCAGTGAGACTACAGGAGTTTCAAGCAAAGAAGGGGACTTCAGTATCTCTGATGCACCAGTCTTCCAAAGTAAAGAGGAAGAGAAAGAAAAGTGGTTCTCAGGTTACCGTGGAAGGTACAGACACGTCTGCAGATGACCCTGTGACATCACAAGGGGCAGAGATGCCCTGCAGCCTAGAGTGAATGGAGGATTCGTCCCGGGAATGGCAAAATCTCCAGAGGGCCCAAGGCAGAAGTTGTGTACCCCAAAGAAGTCTCTATCCAGTTCTGACAGTGAGAACTCCTCAACAAGCAGTACAAGCGGAGCCAGAACAAATCAGTGACGATTCCTTGACCAGCCAAGAAGATGCACTGCAAAATGCTAGGCATGACTGTGATCTCCTCCATGAATGATTGTAAAGGGAGATAGAAGCTAACGTCAAGCTATAGGGGGGACTGCTCACACTCACCTTTGACTGTGGTACTGTGATAAACACAGATTATCGCTTGCTATTGACTTGGAAGACCTGAGGACTGAGCTGCAGATGGCGAACACTATTATTACCACCATGAATGAGAAACAGAGCTGCTCCAACAAGTTATTGTTGACTGGATGCAGAGGTATGAGGAGGGTCAGAAGAAGACCCTCAGTCTCAGTATACAGCTTTAACTCTCTCTGAAGGAGTCTCACAGTCTCAGCGCAGAGCTGGTCATTTCTCAAAAGGAGTTTTGCAGTCTCAGTACAGAGGTGGAAATCTCAGAGAGGGGTTCACACTCTTACCATAGAGCTGTATGTCTTTCGTCTGGAGGCCAGAGGGCTCAGCACAGAACTGGAAATATCTCAGAAGGAATTTTAGTCTCCGTTCAGAACTGAGAGTCTCAAAAGGAGATTCGCAGTCTTGGTACAGAGCTGGAAGTCTCTCAAAAAGAGGTTTACAGTCTCAGTACTGATATGGAAGTCTCTCACAAAGAGCTTCACACTCTCCACACAGAGCAACCGTAGAAGTCACAGAGGTGTGTAAATGGAATGATGACTATGAAAAGGTTCTGAGTGTTATAGAGACTGTAAAAAGAGAGAAACAGAAACCTGACAGAAGAGGTTTCATATCTGACTGATCAAGTCAGTGAACAAAATTAGAAACTTTACGAAGTAAGAAAGGTGAAGACACAAGTGGAACAAGAAACATTGGAAGTGCAGTTAGCACTGAAAGAAGCAAAGGACACCTTGGAGCAGGAAAGAGGCCAATCGCTTTATTTCCAGTTAGAACTTTGTCAGATCAAACTCTGAAAGAAAGAAGAGAAGCATTCTAAGGCAGAGATTATAGTGCTTGCGGCGGTTTGCGCGTGCATCGAGAACAACATACTTCTTCACTATGAGGCCACATACTTCTTCCCTATGAGGCCATGTATGCCACCACTATAATCTCAGCCTAACACTCCAGAAATACTACAGAACTCTTATCCAAGAAAAGTTGGAGAGAGAAAGGTATCGGCGCAAATGCTCTGCAGCGGTCGTCATATAGGCTGCCTTTAGAGTAACGAAAGCTTGCCAACTTTAATCGCCAGAATAAAGCAGCCTGCCTTCTCCAGTCAATGTGGTGAATGCTACGACCAAGAAAGAAATGTATGAACATTTGAAACAATGTGTAATTGTGGTTCAGTCAAATGTTAGGAAGTATCTGGAAAATGAAGGAAGCTGCTTGTGTGGTTCAGTCCAGATATAGGTCCTACGTCACAACCAAGCAAGGTGTGCGTTGCTATAAGCGCACCTGGAATGCGGTCTCAGTGCTACAATCGGCTTTCCAAAATTCAGGAAAGAAGAACCGAATTACGAGTGAGAAGCGCAATAGAAATTCAGTCGTACTACTGTGCCCACATGGCCTCAACCAGATTCTTCATGATGAAAGCGGCCGCTACAAAGATTCAGTCTTTGGCTGGATTGAGACAGAACGGTATCTGTGAGCACGGCCCTTAAAGATGCAACTCTGGTTGGCTACTCGTCTTTGAAGAGGAAAAAGGCACAAGAATACAGGTGCGCAAAATGCAGAAAAGAGAGGCCATGAGTAAAGGTTATGTGTGAGGAGAACTAAAACAAGATTGATGTACAGGAATTGAAGGATCTTGAACTAGGTGCAAATTACCTCTACTTAAAAGGGGTTGTACTTTTTGCGAATAAGCCCGTGATGGATAAGGAAGCTGTTGGCTGGGGTCCCCTAATACTGAATGAGCTTCAAGATGGTGCTACGGTAGTAGAAATTTCCCGCCATACATTACTTGAGAGTTCCCCACAAAAATTGATGAAACGGACAGGCTTGATAAATTAATGCATCGAGAAAGAAAGATGCAGCTGGAGTCTATCACAGTTGATGAAACTCTACCAAGGTTGAGTTGCTGTCAATTATGCTGAGCCAGTGACCGTGAAGAAAAGATTACACGACGCGTGAAACTTGTTGCTAAGGGAGTAAAAGAAGAGTTGGGAAGATGGAAAAAGGAGCTTATGCAAGAAGTCCTCTGTGGAGTTGAGAAAGCTAAACACATATTGGTCCCCTCTGACAGCTCGATGCTCCGTGCAGCTTCCTGGCGTGTATCTGCTTGGCCTCTCACCACAAAGTACTGCCCTCACTCTGAAAACTCTTGGATCATTCTCAACGGGACTCAAACATTCTCCCATTCTCCCCGGGTCACTCTCGGTCGAGCCTGAACGCATTCAGTATCATGCAGATCTGTTGTAGCAGCTATTTCCTTGCTGCTCCTGCAAGAGACTCTACGAGAGCTCCTTCCTTAGCCCCGCCTCTCTAGAGTCCAATCTCATTGTCCATTACAAGTCACATCCTCCTGCCCCAGAAGTGTCTAACTGCTGCAGCACAGCAAGCTGGAAGTTGTAGTTTCCTATTGCAAAACAAAAGAGAATATACTCGGCACCTAGTGATAAAGTCCATGGGCCTCATTCAGAAAGCCTCGATAAGGCCCTCATCGAGCACTTATCGTGCAAAATGGTTACTCGTATTCAGTAAGCCTCGATAAGTGCTCGATAACGGCCTGTATCGCAGCAAAATTTTATGATCCAAAAAAACTCGCCAATTGAGCGGCGATCAGCCACTTATCGACCATTTTCTGAAGGATCATAAACTCGCTCGATTCTATTACCCGCGAGTCGGCTGTCGCGGCCTATCGCAGCCCTAAAAGGCGATCTTCTCCCCAAATCCAATTCACCTGAAAATTTAGGAAAATTGGTGGGGAGTTGCCTCGATGAGCTGCGATATGTCGGGACTTAGAAAAAATCAGGCCCTTTTCCTGCCTCGGATTGATGCCGGGTGTCTCCGGAGCTGATAGCCATTAATACCAGCACCGGAGCCCCCCGGCATGCATCCGATGCAGGAAAAATGCATTTACAGCAACTTCATTACCTTAGCGGCAAACCGCTAAGGCAATGAAGGGGTTAAACACCCATGCCAGGCTTACATATTCAAAACGTTTCTAAAACTTGTCGCTTTTTCCTCCGCAATATCACAAAGATACACCCTTTCCTCTGTTACTCAACTGCTAAAACTCTGACTCAGGCCCTCATTCTCTCACGTCTCGATTACTGCAACCTCCTGCTGTCCGGCCTTCCTACCTCTCACCTGTCTCCCCTACAATCTATCCTAAACACTGCTGCCAGAATCACTCTACTCTTTCCTAAATCTGTCTCAGCGTCTCCCCTGCTGAAATCCCTCTCCTGGCTTCCGATTAAATCGCGTATCTCACACTCAATTCTACTGCTCACTTTTAAAGCTTTACATTCTTCTGCCCCTCATTACATCTCAGCCCTAATTTCTCGCTATGCACCATCACGACTCTTGCGTTCTTCTCAAGGAAGTCTTCTTACTACCCCCTTTGTATCTAAAGCTCTCTCCCGCCTTAGTTTTAGAATACTCGTCGGCGCACCTGTATATCCATTGTGAAACCCCACTTGTTCTCTAAGCTGGGTGAAGTCCAGTGTCTGTTGCAGCCAATTAGTGAGTATCTTCGTAAAATCTTCTAATTGATTGGAAGTAGCATGATTGATCATTTGTTATAGAGGTCTTCTTTAGCTCCTTTTTTGTGATAAGGATAACTATTGCATTTCTCTATTGTTCTGGAATTTTCCTGTTCTTTGAGCAGCGTGTATTGCAAGGATTTTCTTTACTTCTTCCCAAGCTTCTTTCAAGATTTCAGTTGTAATTCCATCTTCCCTGGATTTTATTGTTTTTGCCACTTTTTCTGGAAGGACGCATGGACCATTATTGGTAGTTTCTTCTCACTGTTCAAATGCTGTATTATGCCCTGTGTGCAGTGTTCATGTATACTTTTATGTAGAAGTCCTCATCCCACATTATGATAAATGCACATTCTTTTATTGTTGATCCATCATCTTGTTTGAGTGCAATGATTTGCTTCTTTCCAATCATAAGTCACTGCTTCATCTTCTTTAAGCTTTTCTTTTTTTATCTTTGATAGTCACCATATCACAATGATATTTTCTTACACTTTCAGTTACACATTTGCGGATCGTTTTGCACAGCTCTATTTATTATTATGATTATTATTATTTATAGCTTGCAAACATATTCCATAGCGCTGTACAATAGGGTTAATTCATTTCTTGATCTTGTATTTTGAAATTGCTTCATTTTTTGTTGCCTCATCTGATATTTTCTCATCCTGTTTTTTGTTAGTGATTCCTACAGTTTGTTCTGCGCCTTCAACTACAATCTTCATAAGTTCTTTATAATTATTTGTTTAAGTGTCCCCTTGCATTTCGAGTAAGCTGAAGCAATTTTCCAGCTCCAGTTGAAATTGCCTGCCGGTATTCTTTAGTTCTTAATGTTGACAGTTTTCTTCTTTCCATCTTTGCATTCAGATGTAATTTTCAGCGAACCAATCAGTGATCACACCTTTTGTCAAAACAGTGAACTACTGGGAAGTCTTCATGTATTTCTTGTTAGCTAGGATATAGTGAATTTCATTCTTGATTTAATTGTGTGACATGTTTATTTTCTATTTGGATTCTTCTTGAAGAATGAATTCATTATGTAGACATTTTCACATTCTGCAAATTCTATCAATTTGTCTCCATGTTAATTCCTGTTGCCATAACTATATTTACCAACTGATGCTTCATCTTTCTACGGGGTACCAATCTTTGCATTGAAAGCTCCCATAATGTTCTGGAGGTGACCATTTCCTTTGTTGTTATGTTGGTTGATTTCATGTTAGAAGTCTTAGGGCCTCATTCAGAAAGCCTCGATAAGGCCCTTATCGAGCACTTATCGTGCAAAATGGCTACTCGTATTCAGTAAGCCTCGATTAGTGCTCGATAACGGCCTGTATCGCAGCAAAATTTTATGATCCAAAGAAACTCGCCAATTGAGCGGCGATAAGCCGCTCATCGACCATTTTCTGAAGGATCATAAACTCGCGCGATTCTATTACCCGCGAGTCGGCTGTCATGGCCTATCACAGCCCTAAAAGGCGATCTGCTCCCCAAATCAAATTCACCTCAAAATTTAGGTAAATTGGTGGGGAGATGCCTCGATGAGCTGCGATGTGACGGGACTTAGAAAAAATCAGGCCCTTTTCCTGCCTCAGATTGATGCCGGGGGTCTCCGGAGCTGATAGCCATTAATACCAGCACCGGAGCCCCGGCATGCATCTGATGAAGGAAAAATGCATTTACAGCAACTTCATTACCTTAGCGGTTAACCGCTAAGGCAATGAAGGGGTTCAACACCCATGCCAGGCTTACTGTGGCTAGCGAGGGTGGGTGAAGGGGGAATTTGGCCCTTAGTGGCTGTTTAGGGTTGCGGGGGGACTTAACCCCTTCATTACCTTAGCGGTTAATACCGCTAAGGTAATAAAGGGGTTAACCCAACCGCTACCCACCCGAAAGATCTAGACACCCATCCTTAGGGCTAATACCCCCTTCACCCATCCGTGAGGCCTAAGCACCCACCCCGGACTGACTATACCCACCCTGTACTCATTGAGTAGTATAGTACATCATACCCATATAATAATAATATGGGCATGATAAGCCTCTATAGCACTCAATGGGCACCCTAATTACAATACATTAATACACAAGACACACAATAATAAAACATAACTCCAAAAAACCACACCACTAAATAAAAACAGTAGCCAGCTAATCCAATGAATATTAGCAATAACAACATCAACAATGAATTAATTAAACCATTAACCAATCAAAACAATCAATTCCTAAACCAACTCAAAATGAATAGTAACACTAACCAATCAAACCAATTAATTACTACAACATTAATGAATTTAAACATTAAAATACAAAGAAATAAATTCAAACAATATCTGAAATAACCATAAAACGCATTAGCTAACATAATACAACATTAACTACAAACGAACACCAATCGCAAATTATTACCATTAAGCAGGAAAAAAACCAAACAATGACATCCACATAAGAAACTGAAATTAAAAAAACCAACAACAATACAAAGCCAGAAATGCCCCCCAAATATTGTCATAATAATGTATTAATCTGTACCCTAAAGTGGTACAGATTAATATATTATCAGTCAATGTGCCTCCCCCAAAAATATCAAAAAACACAAAACACAGACACTCTATACTCTATACTCCATCACGAAGAAGGAAGATACTGCTCACCTGTGGGACATCACTTCTCACAACCAGATCATTCCATAAATGATCTAAAAATCAAAATCCTCAATGGAATGTTTAAAAGCACCCAAGAACGGAAAACATTTGAACTCAGAATGATAAGACTCTTTGACACCAAAACCAAAGGACTTAATGCAGACATGGGTTTTCTCACACCCTATCAAAATTGCTTGTAATTATCCTGCTTGCCTCTATTCTTATCCACACTTTCTCTCCCCCCCAGTATCCCTCCCCACCTTTCTTTGACACTGTCCCCTGGCTTCAAACACTTAACACCCTACCTTATCTACAGTAAATATCTGTTATTTTTTTTGTTTTGTTTTCTCCTCTCTCCACGCTGTTTTAGCCATAGATTCCTTTGTATATCAGTATTGCGACCTGAAGAAGAGAGGAGAACTCTCGAAAGCTTGTCCTATGACATAGATTGTTAGTCCAATAAAAAAGGTATCACCGAATACTGAAGAACACCGCCCAAGTGATAAGCGATAGAGGACACGCCACGTGTTAAAATCTCCGGCTTAAAAATACTCTGCTCTTTGCTTGCTGTTCCTCAGTCTCTGGAGACTCACAGTCCTCTCTACAGCACAGAAGGCACTTTTTATCTCGTCCCTGTTTAGTAGGCCCGATCGTCACCCACAACCCCGGAAAGCACACCCCAACCCTAGACGCGCCCGTCCCCACACCGTCCCCTACAAAACACTAAGCCTAGCATCATGGGCCTCGGTATTTTAAGGTCATTCTAAACACTAATTTTTCTTACCCTGTACCCACTGCCCTGCCACCTCCGGGGTCAGAAGGGAATCGACAGCAAGAATACAAGCAAGACGGAGGTATTAGGTGAATTTCATTACCTGTTCAGGAGCAGATCGATTGAGGGGATCTCAACATGCTGCAAGCCCTCTCTTCAAATCCTCCACGGGGAGTTTGCAACAGTGCAATCATGATTCAAGATCGACCAATCCGCCCCTCAAGAAGCAATAAAGGGTTTCAATTTTAGGTAACCCCCGTTTTCTTTCTATTTCTAAGAAGCCGCAGACAGTACCTGTTTTGTTGAGGTGAGGGCCTTGAGTCTTTATTACCACAATATGCCCACAGCACGTGGCTTAAGAGTTCCGTGTACAGGATGCCTTCCCTGTTTATAGAAGTTACAGGAAAACCTATGTAAAGAGCGGGAACCATCACTGAATAGGTTAATTCAGACCAGACTTGTGCTCAATAAGTAACCTGCTCCGCTGCTGCTTCCTTTAAAAACCCTGTAAAACACCCTGCAGATTGACTGCAGGGCGATCTCTATCCATGGACACGCCCTGCGCTGTTTGAGCGAAATCAAGGGGAGCCATTCCTATGATCCCTTCACAGGAAGGTACTGTACTAGAACCAATAGGTGAGGCAACCTATTTTATCAATGTAAGCCACAGGTTTGTGAAGTAGAAGTGAAAATCGCCACAACCATGCTTTTTTCCGTTTATACACTGCAACACCATACACACAACAATTTTTTTTAGCTCCCATAAAAAAAACTAACCTATTCAAGGAGGTCTGTTTGACTTTTTCCACTGAGGACTGAAGGGCCAGAGGGGAGTTGTTGGATTGTTGTTGCATCAATGACTCATTCAGAAAGCGTAACCCACACACAACGCCGTCAGGAAAAAGTTCATTACTGTGGGCGCTGGCAAACAACTCAAATTCAACCACACTTTCATCAGGCCAATTCGCCAACTTTTGTGGCTTTTGTTTCAGGGTAGCCCCCTCGGTACTCTAGACCATGAAGCCACTGTGGCGAGAAAACTCCTAAACCCACCCTGCACAAGACTTACTGAAACCACACCCCCAGCCAAAGATAACTGGACTGGCCCCACTGTGTTTGCTATGTGTTTTGTTGGGAGGGGTCCTAGCCCGCCCAACCCATAGAAATAGGGTTGTATGGCGATGGTTTAGTGAGCGCTCTCCCGCAGGAGTTTGGTTTTAATTTTTTCCTGGTAAACCCCTTTTTGGCTTTGGCTGATCATAAAAACTTTTTATGTTTTTTAAGTTGTGGCTAATTAAAATCCTACATTTGTTTTTCCCCCATAAAACGTCTCCTGTTTTTAAAAACTTCTCTTCTGCACAAAGAACACACGTATCTGATCACGTCTGTCAACACAGTCTCCTACCTGGGTGAAGAGTGGTTTGAGAGTTGGCCTTGTACCTCTATTAGGGGCTCCCCGTAGACCACGAGGGAAATGTTTCTGTGCTTTGTTTTCAACAGTTGTATCCCTGCAACTGGCTTGCACAATAGGAAGAAACTGTGGAACAAACACGTTGCAGAAGTCACCGAGGTAATAAGGGCGACATATTTTCAGGTTCAGAAAAAATGCTGCAACTGGGGATAACCACAAACCGGAGCCACATTATCTGAATTGGGGGGACTCGCTACAGATGGTAAACACAACACTAAGGTACAGATTCTGTTTACCAAAGTCTACTATATCAAGTGTCGGGGGGGGGGGGGGGGGGGAACATGGATTTTTAAGAATGGCAATTTAGCACAAAATAAAAGTCAATACAGAGATCTGTGAACTCTGCAAAAGTAATCCTGGTCTGCCCCACACCTGAATGGTTTAACATATACATAGAATATGACGCATATATCACACCTTGCGAGGTCGTGTGTGGCAGATACAACCTGAATTTTTGGTGTGAAGAATGGATGCAAAATGGTGTTGTCTTAAATGAACAAGAGCCACCGAAAGATGTCCCTTCAGGCCTTTTGATGCGAATGAGACATCTCTCTCCTGTGGTCTCCAGAAAGAGACGCACTCCTCTGGCAATTAACCTACGCCCCATGTAGTGGTGGTCTGCACAAACACAAACACCGGGTGTGGGCACACAAAGAAAGAGCAGGTCCTACGTTCCTTACCATGAATGCCGGCAGGAAGAGGGCAGAGCCACTGAACGCTGAATATTTTCCTCCTGCTACTGCAACTGCAAAAAAATAATGGGAGTGCAGTGGACTCAGAGTTTTTCAAGCAAAACGGGACGTCAATATCTTCTGATGCACCAGTCTTCCAAAGTAAAGAGGAAGAGAACGAACAGTGGTTCTCATTTACCGTGGAAGGTACGCAAAAAAAAAAAACGTCTGCAGATGACCCTGTTACATCACAAGGGGCAGAGTATGCCCTCAGCCGAGAGTGAATGGAGGATTCGTCCCGGAATGGCAAAATCCCTCCCCAGAGGGCCCAATGCATCAGTTGTGTACCCCAAAGACGTCTCTAATCCAGTTCTGACAGTGAAGAACTCCTCACAAGCAGTATCAAGCGCGCCAGACACAATAATCGTGACGATTCCTTGACCAGCTCTACAAGAAGATTCACTGCAAAATGTCTCGGCTCGACTGTGATCTCCTCCCATGAATGATATGTAAAGGGAAGATAGAAGCTAAAACGTCAAGCTATAGGGGGACTTGCTCACAAGCCTTTGACTGTGGATACTGTGATAAACCCAGATTTCGCTTCTATTGACTTGGAAGACCTAGGACTGAGCGCAATGGCGACATCTATTAATTACCCCCATGATAGAACCAGAGCTGCTCCCAACAACTGTTATTGTTGACTGGATGCATAGGTATGAGTGAGGAGATCAGAAGAAGACCCCATTCTCAGTATACGCCGCGGGTTTTACTCTCTCTGAGGATTCTCACAGTCTCAGCCCTCAGCGCAGAGCTGGTTCATGTTCTCAAAATATTTTTGCATGTCTCAGTGCAGAGGTGGGGGTGGAAATCTCATAGAGGGGTTCACATCTCTACCATATGAGCTTTATGTCCTTTCGTCTGGAGCCAGAGGGCTGCAGCACAGAACTGGAAGAATCTCAGAAGGAATTTTAGTCTCCGTTTCTAGAAACTGAATGAGTCTCAAAATGAGAATTCTCAGTCTTGGTAAGAGCTGGAAGTCTCTCAAAAAGAGGTTACAGTCTCAGTACTGATATGAGTCTCCATCACAAAGAGCTTCACGACGCTCCACACATCGCAACCGTAGAAGTCACAGATTTGTGTAATGGATGATGACTTGAAAAGGTTCTGAGTGTTATAGAGACCTTGGTAAAAAGAGATAAACAGAACCTGACAGAAGAGTTTCATATCTGACTGATTCAAGTCAGTGAACAAATTAGAAACTACGAAGTAAGAAAGGTGAAGACACAAGTGGAACCAGAAACTTGGAAGTCAGTTAGCACTGAAGAAGCAAAGGACCCTTTGAGCAATGAAAGAGGCCAATCGCTTTATTTCCATTTATAACTTTGTCAGATCACACTCCTGAAGAAAGAAGAGAAGCATTCTAAGCAGAATTATATTGCTTGCGGCGGTTGCGCGTGCAATCGAGAACAACATGATACTTCTTCACTATGAGGCCACATACTTCTTCCCTATGAGGCCATGTATTCCACCACTATAATCTCAGCCTAACACTCCAGAAATCTACAGCACACTTAGCCAAGAAAGTTGGAGAGAGAAAGGTATCGGCGCAAATGCTCTGCAGCGGTCCGTCATATAGGCTGTCCTTTAGAGTCACGAAAGCATTGCCAACTTTAAATCGCCAGAATAAAGCAGCCTGCCTCTCAGTCAATGTGGTGATGCTACGACCAGAACAAAGGTATGAACATTTGAAACAATGTGTATTGGTGGGTTCAGTCAAATGTTAGGAAGTATCTGGGAAAAAATTGAAAGGAGCTGCTTGTGTGGTTCAGTCCGAGATATAGGTTCCTACGTCACACCAGCAAGGTTTGCGTTGCTCTATAAGCGACTATCTGGAATGCGGATCTCAGTGCTACAACATCGGCTTCTCCCAAATTCAGAAAGAATAACCGAATTACGAGTGAGAAGCTCAATGAAATTTCAGCTCGCTACTGTGCCCACATGGCCTCACCCAGATTCTTCATGATGAAAGCGGCCGCTACAAAGATTCAGTCTTTGCTGGTATAGACTAGAACGTAATCTGTGAGCCACGGCCTCTGTAAATTACCGCAACTTCCCGGTTTGGCTTCCTCGTCTTTGAAGAGGAAAAGGCACAAGAATACAGGTGCGCAAAATGCAGAAAAGAGAGGCCCTGAGTAAAGGTTATGTGTAGGGATACTAAAACAAATTGATGTACAGGAATTGAAGGATCTTGAAAAATCTAGTGCAATTACCTCTACTTAAAAGGGGTGTTGTACTTTCTTTGCGAATAAGCCCGTGATGGAATAAGGCAGCTGTGGGCTGGGGTCCCCTATCTGAATGATCTTCAAGATGGTGCTAACGGTAGAGAATTTCCCGCCCATACCTACTTGAGAGTTTCCCCCAAAAATGATGAAACGGACAGGCTTTATAAATTAATAATGGCATCGAGAAAGAAAGATCAGCTGGAGGCTATCACCAGTTTGATGACACTCACCAAGTTAGTTGCTGTCAATTATTTCTGAGCCAGTGACCGTGAAGAAAAAGATTCCACTACGCGTGAAACTTGTTGCTAAGGGAGTAAAAGAAGAGTTGGGAAGATGGAACAGGAGCTTATGCAAAGAATTCCTCTGTGAGTTGAGAAAGCTAAACACATATTGGTCCCCCTCTGACAGCTCGATGCTCCCGTGTACAGCTTTCCTGGCGTGTATCTGCTATGGCCTCTCACCCAATTACTGCCCTCACTCTTAAACCTCTTGATCATTCTCAAACGTTACTCAAACCTTCTCCCTTCTCATCTACGTCTCGACCCTTTTCCCTCTCTTTCCTAGCCTACTCATTCAGTATCATGCAATCTGTGTAAGCTCTATTTCCTCCCTTGCGCTCCTGCAAGAGACCCTCTACGAGAGCTCCTTCCTTAGCCCCGCCTCTCTAGAGTCCAATCTCATTGTCCTTACAAGTCCCCATCCTCCTGCCCCAGAAGTGTCTACTGCTGCAGCACAGCAAGCGAATTGTATTTCCCTATTGCAAAACAAAGATAATATCTCCGGCACATAGTTGATAAAGTCCCTGGGCCTCATTCAGAAAGCCTCGATAACGGCCTTATCTAGCACTTATCGTGACAAATGGTTTACTCGTATTCAGTAGCCTCGATAAGTGCTCGAATAACGGCCTGTAATCGCACAAAATTTTTTATGATCCAAAAACTCGCCAATTGAGCGGCGATCACACTTTATCGACGCATTTTCTGGGATCATACACTTCGCCTCGCATTCTATTAACCCGCGAGTCGGCTGTCGCTGCCTATCGCAGCCCTAAAGGCGATCTCCCCCAAATCCAATTCACGAAATTTAGGAAAATTGGTGGTGAGTTGCCTCTGAGCTGTCGAAAAAAAAATAATTTCGGGACTTAGAAAAAATCAGTCCCTTTTCCGCCTCCGGATTGATGCCGGGTGTCTCCGAGCTGATAGCCATAATACAGCACCGGAGCCCCCCTGCATTGCATCCGATGCAGGAACATGCATTTACAAGACAGAAGCAACTTCATTACCTTATGGCGGCAAACCGCTAATGCAATGAAGGTTAAAACCCATGCCAGGCTTACATATCAAAACGTTTCTAACCTTGTCGCTTTTTTCCTCCGCAATATCAAAGATACACCCTTCCTCTGTTACTTCAACTGCTAAAATCCTGACTCAGTGCCCTCATTCTCTTCCACGTCTCGATTACTTGCAACCTCCTGCTGTACCGGCCTTCCTACCTCTCACCTGTCTCCCCTACAATCTATCCTAAAACACTGCTTCCAGAATCACTCTACTCTTTCCTAAATCTGTCTCAGCGTCCCCCTGCTGAAATCCCCTCTCCTGGCTTCCGATTAAATCGCGTATCTCACACTCGAGCTTCTACTGGCTCACTTTTAAAGCTTTTACATTTCTCTGCCCCTCATCCATCTCAGCCCTAATTTCGTCTCGCTATGCACCATCACGACTCTTGCGTTCTTCTAAGGAAGTCTTCTTACTACCCCCCTTTGTATCTCTAAAGCTACTCTCCTCCGCCTTAAAAACCTTCTCACTTTCTGCCCCACACCTCTGGAATGCCCTTCCCCTCAATACCACGACTAGGCCCCCTCGCTATCCCCTTTAAGACCAACCTTAAGGACACATCTGCTTAAAGAAGCATATGAGTAGCACTGGATAATCATGACACATGACACAAAGCTTGCCCCCTGCAGAGCACTTACTAGTATTCCCTCCTATGTCTCTGTACGTCTCCTACCTACCAATTAATTGGTAAGCTCCTCGGAGCAGGGACTCCTTTCCTTAATGTTACTTTACAGTATGTCTGAAGACTATATTCCCAGATCTGTTATTTATATGTGTATTTTATATGACTGTATTTATCTGTGACGCGCTATGTACATTTTATGGGCGTATACAAAATAAGACTACATACATACTTTGGCTAACGAGGGTGGGTGAAGGAAATTTGGCCCTTAGTGGCTGTTTAGGCTTCGGGGTGGTTGGGGGGGGACTAACCCCTTCATTACCTTAGGCGTTATAGACCGCTAAGGTATAAAGGGTTAACACAACGCACCCACCCGAAAGTTAGACACCCATCCTTAGGGCTAATACCCCCCTTCACCCATCCGTGAGGCCTAAGCACCCACCCGACTGACTATACCCACCCTGTACCTCATTGATATATAGTGGTACATAATACCCATATAATAATAATATGGGCATGATAAGCCTCTATAGCACTCAATGGGCACCCTAATTACAATAAATTAATACACAAGACACACAATAAAACCATACTCCAAAAAACACACTCACTAAATAAAAACAGTAGCCAGCTAATCCATGAATAAAAGAATAACAACATCAACAATGAATTAATTAAACCATTAACCAATCAAAACAAATGAATTCCTAAACCAACTCAAAATATAGTAACACTAACCAATCAAACCAATTAATTATAACAACATTAATGAATTTAAACATTAAAATCCAAGAAAATAATTCAAACAATATCTGAAATAACCATAAAACGATTAGCTAACATAATCAACATTAACTACAAACGAACACCAATCGCAAATTTGTATTACCATTAACAGAGAAAAAAAAACAAACATGACATCCACATAAGAAACTGAATTAAAAAAACCAACACATACCAAGCCAGAATGCCCCCCAAATATTGTCATAATAATGTATTAATCTGTACCCTAAAGTGGTACAGTTTAATATATTATCAGTCAATGTGCCTCCCCCAAAAAAATCAAAAACACACCAATGAAAAAACCTGTAAAAAGAGACATTTACAACATTGAATATATTACTTACCATTAGAAGCGGTGGCCCTCCAACTCCGGGGAAACAGGAAGCTCACGTACCTTGGAGGCCTCCAACAGCATCCGATGCCATCCGCCATGAGAGTCCATCAGGTACCCAAATCTTCTTTTTTTTTCTTTTTAATCACCTCTTCTATCTTCATCTGTCACCATTTCTTGATTTCTTCTTATCTTATCTTCATCTGTCAATCCAAAAAGCCCATGGTAAATCCCAACCTGTTGTCTCGTCGTCTTCTGGGCTCAAATGAGGCGTCACGGCTTTAAATAGGGCTGTGAGTCACATTTAGCCTCAAATGGTTACAGCCACCTGATTGGCTGTTAAAACCATGTTCCGACTTTAATATTATTTTTTTAAATGACTTCACTTAAAGGAATGTATACCAGCCAATCAAATGCTTTGCTTCATTTGCCTTTAAGATGCGTCACTAAATCCAAGTGGCCGGCGTCACATGGTATTCAGCCAAGTGGTGAATTGTTTCCCATGATCTGATTGGCTGAAATACCATGTGACGCCGGCCATCTTGGATTTAGTGACGTCATCTAAAGGCAAATGAAGCAGCCATTCTGATTGGCTGGCCATCATTCCCTTAAGTGACTAATTTAAAAAATAATTAATAAGTCGGAACATGGTTTTTAACAGCAATCAGGTGGCTGTTAACCATTTTGAGGCTAAATGTACGTCAAAACCTTATTTAAGGCCGTGACGCCTATTTGAGCCAAGACGACGACGGACAACATCGGTTGGTTTACCATGGGGCCTTTTGGATTGACAATGAAGAATAGAAGAATAAAGAAGATCAAGAAATGGTGACAGATGAAGATAGAAGAGGTGATTAAAGAAAAAAAAGAAGATTGGGTACCTGATCC
Organism: Ascaphus truei; assembly: GCA_036426205.1. NCBI lineage: Eukaryota > Metazoa > Chordata > Amphibia > Anura > Ascaphidae > Ascaphus > Ascaphus truei. The sequence continues at coordinate 108,573 of WSYH01000649.1, forward strand.
GGATCTTCATGGCGGATGGCATCGGATGCTGTTGGAGGCCTCCAGGTACGTGAGCTTCCGTGTTTCCCCGGGAGTCAGAGGGCCACCGCTTCTAATGGTAAGTAATATATCAATGTTTGTAATGTCTCTTTTTAAAGGTTTTTTTCATTGGATGTGTTTTTTTGATTTTTGGGGGGAGGCACATTGACTGATTATATTAATCTGTACACTTTTAGTGTACAGATTACATACAGTATATGAACAATATTTGGGGGGTCATTTATTCTGCAACTATATAATATATATATATCTAAGATTATATATATATTATATATATATATATATATACAGTGGTAGACAATCACCAAAAAACCTACTCGCCACACAAAAAAATCTACTCGCCACCTAGTACCAACGTGTGCTGCTTGGGCAATATTTACTCGCCCGGGGGTTAAATCCACTCGCCTGGGGCGAGCAAATGTATAGGTTTGTCGAACACTGGTATATTATATATATATATATATAATCCAAAAATAATAGATGATACCGTTCTGTGGCTAACGAAATGCTTTTATTTGCGAGCTTTCGAGATACACTGATCTCTTCTTCCGGCATGTTACAATGAATGAAGCAAGCAAAGGTATACTTAAACAAACACCGAAGAGAGACGGTTGCATGAATACAAATTTATGCAACTGTTCGGGACCTTAGCGGTGGCCTAAACAGAGATCGAAAATTTTATGAGTCTTACTGACACAGTGCTAACACTCTTCCCATGAGCGCTAAGGCCATGTCCTGTACATACTGTGCTATATGTTGCACACACAGCTGTCTCTTACACATACTAAACTCTCCTTGTTTTTCCATCCCTTACACCAATAGGGACCACATAGTATTCACACACACTTTAGTTGTTCTACAATTCTCACTCTCTTCCACACCTACCCACACCATATATATCCACTCCCACTCACACCCACCTTTTTGTAAAGCACTGTGTATACTGTGGGTCTCCATCACTTATATCCCCAGTACTACACACACACCAACCTTTACGATCACTTGGCTTTCAAACCTTTGACACCTCTAGCCATAAACACATCCACCTAACCTGGGGAAGGTACAAGCACAATAACTTCCAAGAGACCCTGTTTTTCTAAACTATTTTGCTTCTTCATTCATTGTAACATCGCCGAAAAAAATCATGTACTCGAAAGCGTCGCACAAATAAAAGCATTTCGTTAGCCAGAACGTATCATCTATTTATTTTTTGATTATTGAAGCCCGCTAACACGGTAACTGATACCTCTACAATATTATACATACATATATATTATATATATATATCTTATATATAATATACTTATATACTCATATATATCATCCATATAATATAGATATATACGTGTCGCCAAACCATACATTTTGCAGATCTCCCGGGCGAGTGGATTTTCCCCCCCGGCCGAGTAAATTTGGCCCAGCAGGCACACCGTTTGGTACTAGGTGGCGAAGTAGATTTTTTTGTGTGGCGACGTAGATTTTTTGGTGAGTTTGTCAACCACTATTATATCATAATTAATTATATATATATATCATATATTAGTATTTAATATATATCTATATATATATATTATTATTGCTTCCACAAACCGCTCGCCAGCTGCGTCGGATATTGCTCTGGCAGTAACTTTCCCCTGCTCTGCCACACAAAAAATCCCCTGCTTTCGAGAAAAAAACATTGAAAAAAATAAAAAATCGTAAAGCTGATTGCTGTGACGGCGGGATGGATTTGCCCAGGACTTCAAACCGCCCTTTGTGCATGGGAAGTATGGGGGGGGGGCGGTGAGTCATTTCTGGCTTGGTATTGCTGTTGGTTTTTTTAATTTCAGTTTCTTATGTGGATGTCATTGTTTGTTTGTTTTCCTGCTTAATGGTAATACAATGTTTGCGTTGGTGTTGGTTTTTAGTTAATGTTGTATTATGTTAGCTAATGCGTTTTATGGTTATTTCAGATAGTGTTTGAATTTATTTCTTTGTATTTTAATGTTTAAATTCATTAATGTTGTAGTAATTAATTGGTTTGATTGGTTAGTGTTACTATTCATTTTGAGTTGTTTTTGGAATTCATTGTTTTGATTGGTTACTGGTTTAATTAATTCATTGTTGATGTTGTTATTGCTTATATTCATTTGATTAGCTGGCTACTGTTTTTATTTAGTGAAGTGTGTTTTTTTGGAGTTATGTTTTATTATTGTGTGTCTTGTGTATTAATGTATTGTAATTAGGGTGCCCATTGAGTGCTATAGAGGCTTATCATGCCCATATTATTATTATATGGGTATGATGTACCACTACTGCACCGACACACTTTATTCGAGCAAATACCCAGTATGTACCTGGCAGATACCTGGAATGCGCCGCTCCTCACCTCTGACAAGCCCCGTTGCGTTTGCCTTCCCAGCCTGGGTTCATGCCTGGCTGACGGGCGGCTGATCTTTTAAAAGGATAAAGATTAGGATTTAATAGGCTGCAATGCTTCGCGTGTCTACCAGATGGCATAAATTCATGAATTGTAATGCAGTATATATATATATACTGTGCAGTATTGCAGCCAGCGGTAATAAAATGCTTCAATCCCTGCCTGGAAAATACCTCAATGCACTCGGGCAGAAAACAGTCACAAACCTCAATACACCCGGGTATACCCGAATTCGTGGGACTAGCCGAGCTCGAATAAAGTGTGTCGCCAGTGTATACTACTCAATGGGTACAGGGTGGGTATAGTCAGTCCGGGGTGGGTACTTAGGCCTCCCGGGTTTGTATCGGGTCAGGGTGGGTTAACCCCTTAATGACTATAGCGGTTAGTAACCGCTAAGGGGTTAGGGGCCATTAGAATGTCTTTATTATGTATATATGCTTTCTTGCTACGGAGGGCAGAGGGACCTGCTGTTGTGGTAAGTATAACTTTATTTATTTACTTTATTTATGTATGCTAATGCAGTGTTTAATAATGGGCAAATAATCTATTATCCATATCTGGATAATAGTTATTTTGCCCATTACTGTACTGTATGGGTTTGGGCGGAGGGGGTGGGGGGAGGTCGTGTATTGATGTTTATTAAAATGTTTTTTAATATACATTTCTTTCATAGAGACAGAAAGGGGCCTGTATCTCGGGAAGCAGGGGGTCCCCGGAAATAAAACCAACGTGGTTCAGCTCCAGAGACCCCCTGCACATCTACACTATGAAAGAAATTTATATTAAAATAAATAATTTTCGGGCGACATTTCCGCTGTGAGAGGCGGCTCTCTCAGAGCCGCTCTCTCTGCAGCAGAAATGAATCGCCGGTTTAGGCCTTTTCAGAGGCTCGATGCTCTCGCTGGCAGCAACTCGCCCGTTTTGGGAATTTTGCTATCACAGGTAATCGAGGCTTTCTGAATACCGTGATAGCAACCCCCCAAAAAACGGCATTTTAAATGCCCTGGCGATAATTTTTATCAACCTTCTCTGAATGAGGCCCCATATGTAGTGTGATAATAATCACACTGGTGTAATAGGTAGTAGAGGTATTAAACAAATTCTTTGCCTCTGTATTTACCAGGGCAAAATCAATTTCAATAGAAGTTCCACAGGAGGAAGCCACAACCTCCATATTAATGAACAATTGGTTAACTGAGGAAGAAGTTCATAAGCGGCTTGAAAAAAATAAAGTAAATAAGGTACCTGCCCCAATGGCATATATCCAAGAGTTCTCATGGAGTTAAGTTCAGTAATAGCCAAACCATTAGATTTAATATTCAAGGACTTCATTTCCACAGGCTCAGTACCACAAGATTGGCGTAAAGCAGATGTGGTGCCTATATTTAAAAAGGGAGCTAAATCACAACCGGGGAATTACAGACCTCTAAGCCTGACTTCAATAGTGGGAAAACTACTTCAAGGTTTAATACGGGATAATATTCAGGAATACCTCATGGAAAACACAATCATTATTAATAGTCAACATGGATTTATGAAGGATAGATCATCCCAAACTAACCTTATTTGTTTCTTTGAGGAGGTAAGTAGGAATTTAGACCAGGGTAATGCAGTTTATGTGGTCTACTTAGATTTTGCAAAAGCTTTTGATACGGTTCCACACAAGAGGTTGGTGTACAAAATAAAGCAAATTGGACTCAGTCATAATGTTTGCACCTGGATTGAAAACTGGTTGAAGGACAGACAACAGAGGGTTGTCATAAATTGAACATTTTCAGATTGGGCTAAGGACGTGAGTGGAGTACCTCAGGGATTGGTACTGGGACCCCTGCTTTTTAACTTGTTTATTAATGACCTTGAGGTTGGCATCGAGAGCAAAGTCTCCATCTTTGCTGATGATACTAAATTGTGTAAGGTAATAGAATCAGAGCAGGATGTAATTTCTCTCCAGAAGGACTTGGAGAGACTGGAAACGTGGGCAGGTAAATGGCAGATGAGGTTTAATACAGATAAATGTAAGGTTATGCATTTGGGAAGCAAGAATAAACTGGTGACTTACACATTACATGGGGTAAAATTGGGGGAATCCTGGTTGGAGAAGGATTTAGGAGTGCTTGTAGACAACAGGCTTAGCAATAGTGCCCAAAGTCATGAAGTAGCTTTAAAGGCAAACAAGATCTTATCTTGCATTAAATGGGCAATGGATGGAAGGGAAGTAAACATAATTATGCCCCTTTACAAAGCATTAGTAAGACCACACCTTGAGTATGGAGTACAATTTTGGGCACTACTCCTTAGAAAAGACATTCTGGAACAAGAGATAGTGCAGAGAAGAGCCACCAAATTAATCAAGGGGATGGACAATCTATCTTATGGGGAGAGGCTAGCTAAGTTAGATTTATTTACAATAAAAAAGAGGCGTCTAAGAGGGGATATGATAACTATATACAAATATATTCGGGGAGAGGTCAAGGAGCTTTCAAATGAACTATTCATCCCAAGGGCAGTACTAAGGACTCGGGCCATCCCTTAAGGTTGGAGGAAAGGAGATTTCACCAGCAACAAAGGAAAGGGTTCTTTACAGTAAGGGCAGTTAAAATGTGGAATTCATTACCCATGGAGACTGTGATGGCAGATACAATAAATTTGTTCAAAAAAATGGTTGGACATCTTTTTAGATGGGAAAGGTATACAGGGATATACCAAATAAGTATGCATGGGAAGGATGTTGATCCAGGGATTAATCCGATTGCCAATTCTTGGAGTCAGGAAGGAATTAATTTTTCCCCTTAATGGGGTTTTTTGTTTGCCTTCCTCTGGATCAATAAGTAAGTATAGATATAGAATAAAGTATCTGTTGTCTAAATTTATTATAGGTTAAACTTGATGGACGTACGTCTTTTTTTCAACCTCATCTACTATGTAACCATGTAATATACAACCGTCAGTTGTTGTAGACAATTGTCCTGGTTGTTGCAATCACAATTCAGTGATGTTGGATTTCCAATGCATGAAATGAGATTAAAAAAAACATATATAGCATAATACTGTAAGGTGGTTGGAGAGCACAAAATATTGTGCTAAATAAGAGCATCAGAGAAATTAAATGAAAGTAACAGGTAAGTGAAAGAAAGCAAGGTATATTTATTTAAAAATATATATAAAAACAAATACTATAACAATACAATGTAACCACAATATTGATTGTCTTATTGACAGCTTCCAATGGCAATCCACTGCAGGAAATAGATCCCTACTTACTAGACAGAAATTGGATAAGTGCGGTGGATAATCTGAGCGTATTCCCTCTCATAGACGTCAGGATAGCCCGATAGTCCGCGTGGTGTGCCGCGTCCCAGACCTGCTGATGGCGACGTGTTGTCAAACTCTCAGACGGAGCTGGAGTGCCCGATTTGTGCCGCAAGCTCCTACTGCCTCCCGTAGTCTCCACAGGTTCCCTCACACCTCGTGAGAGTGTGAGAAGCCGGTTCCGGTATCCGGAGATCAGCCGGAGTAAGCTAGTAAGAAAGTGACAGCTTCAGTATGCCGCTGACCAATTCTGCTGTGCAGGGCCAAATGGATATTATTATTAGTTTCCTATTGCAGCCAAGGGGCAGTGTATGTGCCTGCACTTACACAGTGGTTACATCATATGGCTTTCAGGTAATTTAAAAATTGTACCAAATACAGAAGAATTTACAATGTATCTGATCTCAGATGTGCTATTAGAGAGGGTTGGGGTTCCTTACAATGCATCAGATCTCAGACGGGCTATTAGAGAGGGTTGGGGTTCCTTACAATGCATCAGATCTCAGACGGGCTATTAGAGAGGGTTGGGGTTCCTTACAATGCATCTGATCTCAGACGCGCTATTAGAGAGGGTTGGGGTTCCTTACAATGCATCTGATCTCAGATGCGCTATTAGAGAGGGTTGGGGTTCCTTACAATGCATCTGATCTCAGACACACTATTAGAGAGGGTTGGGGTTCCTTACAATGCATCGGATCTCAGAGGTGCTATTAGAGAGGGCTGGGGTTCCTTACAATGCATCTGATCTCAGACGTGCTATTAGAGAGGGTTGGGGTTCCTTACCATGCATCTGATCTCAGACGTGCTATTAGAGAGGGTTGGGGTTCCTTACCATGCATCTGATCTCAGACACACTATTAGAGAGGGTTGATGTTCCTTACAATGCATCTGATCTCAGACGTGCTATAAAGAGAGAGGTGGGGTTCCTTACAGGGCATCTATCTCAGACACACTATAAGGTTGGGGTCCCGCAGAATTTCACAATATAATTATATTGTTCCTTAACCGAAAAAAGATTCAAAACCACTGATATAGATATACACTGTTCTGTGTATAAGACACAATGTATACGAGTCCCTCCTAGGACAAAGGTGTACAAATGGTAGTGACATTTTTATTCCTTCATTTCTGATTTTCAGGTATCTTATAAGAAATGAACAACGGTAACAAAACGGTAAGACTATAATGGGAGAGAAAAACAAAGGGAGCTGAAATGACACATGCAATATTAAACATTACATAGAAAAAGAACAGGATCTTGTGCAGTCTGAAATGGAGTGTGATGCTGCAATAATTAGAGAGAGTTCCATCTGTAGCGTATAGTAAGCATGATAATCCAGATGACAATGGAGTGTCCAGAAGAGATTAATAAATATACAATAGGAAGGGATATGTGTCTAGTGGTGTCCACTTGACAACCACAGATTAAACACAATAATGAACACCCAACCAAGTATAAACAAATCAGGAAATAAAGTTGCACAGGTGTACATATACATATATGACAGGGCACTGCGGCCCCTTACCTGTGTGCTTCTGTGGACATTCCAGACACCAGGGGCTTGCAGTCCATCCATAGGTAGATTCCAGTGAGTAGTTGCAGATGATGAGCAGCACAGCCAGAAGAATCCAACTTCCAACTTGACCGGAGAGAAGGAAAAAAGCGAACACTCCAAAATGGCAATAAGGTCTGGTTTATTGCAGGCTAGACAAACAATAACAGGACCACACGAACGCACCTACGCGTTTTGTGCAAACAGCACTTTATCAAGGTGACAAGATAATACAAATGCTGCCTCTTTATACTTACCTGAGTTGTCCGTCACGCTATCGGGTGTGACGTCATCAACCAGCGTCTGCATGGAGTCGCGGTGACGCAACGTACAGTCTCAATTTATAGTCTTGTGCAGTCTCAATTATCTACATATTACAGGATGTAAATAGATTCATCATTTACGGGTACTACAAAAGAGCAAAGGACATTTTGGAAAGCAACTTCCAGTTGGAGCTTCATTAATTAAGAGCAGTCAAGACCCCAGGGGGACCAGTGAGAGAGCTGATATATTATTATTTAAACCCCATGTTTCCCCGGCCTTTTTCCTTACCACCTAGGTAACTCGTTCTGTTTTCCAGTGACATCACAAACCAAATTGTAATTATAACAGAGTCTAAAGATTGAGGGAAAGCTGCCCCGAGGATAGGAGTAATCAAAAGCATGTTATATCCACACCCACTAGAGGTTTGCAATGTACACTGTAGGAGGTCTGAAGGAAGTGGGATTTTGGTCATTTCCTCAGGGTAGTGACTTTCTTCCAGAATGTTTTCATTATAAGCCGAGACCCCCACATATGTAAGAAAGAACCTAACTGGTGTTAGTTTTTCCATCGAACATCTTTCTGTTAAATTTAGTTGGGACCAAATGCCATCTGTATAATATTTTCTATGCATTTTCTTTAATTAAAGACCATATAGATCCCTTTGATATACAGTATGTAACCACATTTTTTCCCAGTCATGTAGGGCAGAGGTGCGCAAACTTTTTTGCTGTGCCCCCCCTGCCTGCTCTCCTCTGTTGTTGCGCCCCCCCTCTTTACCGCGCGCGGCGTGAAAAGACGCCGCTGGGTCGTGTGACGTCACGTGACCCGCGGCATCATTTGACGTCGTGTTACCATGGCAATCGTGACGTCACACGACCCCGTGGCATCATTTGACGCCGCGTTGCCATGGTCACTCGTCCTGAAGCCGGCTGTATCTCGGTAAGAAGAGGTTGCAGAGGCCTCGCGCGGTCCCCCGGTATTTAATTTAAATGCCTTGGGGAAGAGCACGGGACCTCTGCAACCGCCCACGTGCCCCAAACAAATGTCGCCCGCCCCCCAGTTTACGCACAGCTGATCAGGGGGATAGAGTTCATATGGCCCATGCAGTAAAGGTTCATAAAAAAAATCGCCAGGCCATTTAAATCGCCGTATTTTGAGCGTTGCTATCATGGTATTCAGAAAGCATTGATTACCTTTGATAGCAAAATTCCCAAAACGGGCGAGTTGCTGCCGGCGATAGGATCGCCTCTCTGAAAAGGCCTAACCCGGCGATTCCTTTCTGCTGCAGAGAGAGCTGCCTCTCCCCGCGCAAATCTCGCCCAAAATAAATGTTTTGTAATATATATTTTATTACTAGTGTAGATGTGCAGGGGGTCTCCGGAGCAGAATCGCGTTGATTTCAGGTCCGTGGAGCCCCTGCTTCCCGAAATACAGGCCCTGTTATGGGGTGCCGGTATCTCCTATGCATTTGATTCCCATGGTCACGTGATTGGGACATTTACATGCATAGGAGATACCGGAATCCCATAAGGGGGCCTGTATCTCGGGAAGCAGGGGGTCCTCACACCTGAAATCAATGCGGTTCTGCCCTGAAGACCCCCTGCTCATCTACACTAGTCATAAAAATTACATTTAAAAATATTTAGTAAGCACCAATACACAACCCACCCCCTGCGCCCCTGTAAGGAATCGGGGAACACGTCCTTTGCGATGTGTTTCCTCCTTACCTGTCATCTCTCAGACCTCCGCTCTGGCACCAGCGAGTGCGCGCACCCCCGCTCTGCTTACAGAGTGCGCACCCGCAGCTCTTCTAGAGTGCCACAGAGCTTAGCTTTGCCTCCTCGGACGCGCCGCGCTTCTGACGCGCGCCGCGCACACGTGATGACGTGCACCGCTTCCCAGCTGTGTGGCAAGTACTCGTTTAGCCCACTTGTCTCCTGCAGCCAATCCTTGCCTCCGCTCCGCCTCCCTTGCTACTGGTTCCTGTGTGCTATAAATACCCTGCAGTTCCTTTTCTACCTTGCTGAGCATAATATGTTGTAGCCTTGAGCTCCTGCATCTGTTGTGCCTTGCTCCTTGTCCTGTGTTCTTTTGCAGTTTAATGCTTCGTGTACTGCCCCGGCTTGACTTTGGAACATCTCTTGATATTGACCCCAGCTTAACCCTCGACTCGGCGGACCTATCCAACCCAGACCACGGCTATACGGACCTCCACGATTCTAATCTCTCCAACCCCAGTCCACGGCTATACGGACTTCCACGATTCTGACCTCTCCAACCCCAGACCATGGCTAACGGACTTGGCTATTCTGATCTCTCCATTCCAAGACCTTGACAAGTATCAACTAACCCACTCTCTCCAACCCAGACCCGGCTATGTTTGACAATCCGCCTGCCAGGCACGCTTCCGCTGCTGTGGGTGCGTGGTTTACTACATCCCCACCTCAGTACCGGGGTCCTGTCTTGCTCGTGGGCAGCGCCCCATAAAACCATGATTTATTTATTAACACACATGATTAATACCACAGGCCGACGGGAGCCCCGGTGGTCCCACCGGGTGTCCGCAGGCCCCACATTGTACCCCGGGGGGTACCCACAGGGGTCCCCGCTAGGCTCCGTGGCCTCCAGGTGGTCCCCGCATGCCCCAATGTGGTCCATGGGTGTTCCCCACAGGTGTCTGGGGGTCCCAGGGTCATCCCCACGGGTATCTGGGGGCCCTCGGGTGGTTCCCACAGGGTATGGCGGACCTCGAGTGGTAAGCGCAGGTCCCCGGGGCCCCCACAGCTGTGGGGCCCCTGGTTCGTCTCTGCAGGTGTCCCCCGTGGGTCCTCCGGTGGTACCCATGGGCGTCCGGGGGTCCTTGGGAAGTCCCCGTGGGTCCCCGCTGGCCTGCGGTACCATTCATGTATGTAAAAAAATAAAACATGGCCTACATTTCAATAAATACACCTCCCCTCAACCCCCCAAACACATACAGTACAGTAATGGGCAAAATAACTATTATCCAGATATGGATGATAGATTATTTGCCCATTATTAAACACAACATTAACCAGGCAGCATAAATAAAATCAATAAGAACCGTTCTACTTACCCCTGCCAATGTGAATGGCATCCTCGTCAGCTTACTGCAGGTCCATGTCCTCCGTTGCCAGAAAAAATACATAGCAAAATATATTCTAATGGCCCCTAACCCCTTAATCACCTTAGCCGTTAATAACCACTATAATAATTAAGGGGTTAACCCACTCTGCCCCGCTACCCACCCGGGAGGCTTAACCACCCACCCCGGACCAACTATACCCATCCTGTACCCATTGAGTGGCATAGTGGTACATCATACCCATATAATATAGGCCTGATAAGCCACTATAGCACTTAATGAGCACCTAATCAAAATACATTAATGCACAAAAGACACAATAATAAAACATTCCAAAACACATAAACACCCCAATTCAATAAATTAAAACACTAGCCAACAAATACAATTAATACAAGCACTAACCAACAAATAGTATGTGAGCAGACGTCTAGTCTGTAAATCAGTGCAACAGAAAACAATCAACAGGAGGATATCGTCATAAAATCTTCTTAATATCCCTTTAATAGTGAGCAGTTCATGTTAATCCTTGGGGTATGATACAATGTATATTGCTCAAGCAAAATGAGTGCAGATTATATTTATAGCATTGAACTCCTAGAGCTCAGTGTATAGTAGTTGCCTAATTTGTAGGCTAATCAAAGTGGGATTTATGGGATACTAGGGGGGGGACAACAACCCAAGGGTAAAGTGCTCCCCTTTTCACCACCAAACTGAGATACACTACTTAGAGCAAATAGGCTATGCAGATATATCTACTATAGTGAAGACTCCAGGAATGACTCACTGTTTGTGGAGGCTCAGCAGAGCATGCATCCAATGTGGCTTCAGAAAAAGGCTTCAAGTAAAGGCTCATCAGGGCGTGCATCCAACTTGATTGTAGATTACAGGAAGGAATGGCCTCATGAGAGGAGTAGGGTGAGCACAGCAGACAGGATGTTTGGCAGGCAAATATGGCACACAGGTATTAAAAAACAAATTTATTGGGTGACTAGGAGACATCACAAAAAAAAAAATGATACTCATTGACAAAGGGATTTTTGCCCGAAACACATCTGAGTAAGCTACTCTGCTCCTCTTTTTTTTTGTGATGTCTCTCCTAGTCACTCAATAAATTCGTTTTTTAATACCTGTGTGCCATATTTGCCTGCCTATCAGCTCTGGAGACCCCCGGCTTCAATCCGATGCAGGAAACATGCATTTTCTTTTCTAAGTACCGTCTCGCCGTTTATCGCCGCTTCTCACCACCCTCCCGCCAACTTTTTCTGGCGTTTGGATTTGGGGAGAAAATCGCCATTCTAGAGCTGCGATAGGCGTCGATAACGTTCTCACGGCTACTAGAATTGCACGAGTTTATGAACATTCTGAAAAGCGGCGATAAGTGGCTTATTGCCGCTCATTCGGCAATTTGTTTTTGAACAACATTTTTGGGGGCGATTCAGGCCTTTATCGCCCACTTATCGAGGCTTACTGAATAGCAGTAGGCATTTTGGGCGATAAGTGCTCGAGAAGTGGCTTATGAACGCTTACTGCATAGGCCCTCAAATCTCTTTTCATTGTGACTAGCTAGAAGTTACACGTCCTTGGAGAAAATAAACTGGTATAAGGTAGATGTAACGTATTTATTAGCCGGATCATTAGGACATAATGCCTCTCTACATGAGATACACATTTCTCAAAACGTTGAGTAAATTCAAAGACTGGACAAAATGACTAATTTGAAGGTATTGAAAAAGGTATGAACGGGAAGCGAGTATTTATTTTGGAGTTCCAAAAAGGTGAATATCCAACAATTCTTTATCAAGTTGCATGTTCTCAAGAAGTTTTTATTATACCACATAGCAAATGTTGCAGGTATGCAGCTTGGAGGGGGAAAAAAATCAGTTGCTCCTTGGGAGAGTCATGGGGGACAGGAAGGAGGAGAGGTCAAAAACTTTACTACGGTTCTCACAAATAGAACATTGAAAAGCAATCATATAAAATAATTTAATTTTGGTCGGTCTTTGTAACTTGTCACGGACGTGCTCGCCACAAACCGGGACCGGACCGCGGGCTGAGGTGTGGTTACATAATCACCGACCTTAGGCCTCGGAGCCGGATCCGGAGTGCGAAGTTCATGGTCAAACAAGCCGGGGTCCGGACTGGAGAAGGCAGCATAGTCTGAGGACAAGCCAGGGTCAGGATCGGAAAAGGCAGCATCGTCGTGATTCAGGCAGGAGTTCGGCAACAGGTATATGGGTGCTCTCTGCTTCAGCGTAGGGGTGAGAGCGCAGGAGTGGCCTCTGCGCGAGGAGCGGGCATGGCCCATGACGCCGGTCTCTGTAGGGGGAGACAGCAGGCTGGCCGAAGAACACCGCAGGGCAGCGCCGGGGAAAAACCAGCGCTTCAGCACACGAGTCCGAAGTAGGCCTCTGCAAAAGGGATCGTGCAGCAGGCCTCAGGAAACAGGTACACAGACCTCTGCGTGGAGAGTAGCAGCAGGTCACAGGGAACACAGACCTCTGCTTGAAGAGAAGCAACAGGTCAACGGAAACAGGGACTAATGCAAAGAACTAGGAACTCTATAGCTAAAGCAAAATAGGGGAGGGGGGGATAGACAGCACTCTTACTCGAATAATCAGTGGGATTGCAGGGTGCACGGAACTAAAGGGGACCCTTATTCCCCTCTAAGAACTAACCTACCTATGGAAGTACCAGCACTCACTGTCTATTGGCTTAATGATCTACTGAACGCAGATGTAGTAAGGTAAATACATTTAATAACACTATAAATAAACCGGAATTAGAGCAATAGTAAATGCAAATACAATCGAGTGTCACCATGGGAAAAAATGTCTCAAAGTGAGGGAAGGAGGGGAAAGAAGGAGAAGGGAAAAACACATGAAACAAAAGGAAAAAACACAATACAGAGAAAAGAAGGTATGCTAGGGGGGCGACGTTTCGAGGGACTACCTCTTCATCAGGCCCGTACCCCCTGGTTCCAAAGGGTCCCAGAGGTTCTTCCCTAAGCCTTCCCTCCGCTGTCACAAGTCTAGCCAACTACCACAGAAAAATGCTAACAGTCATACAGCATGGGCTAGAGGGAGCTCGCAAACAAGCACAAGAAATTCAAAATAGTAATTGAAAAGGTAACCAGACCCTCTGTCCTCTGCTCCTTGTGCTCAGTGGAGAGCTGGGGCAAAAGCACTGCATTCAGTAGATCATTAAGCCAATAGACAGTGAGTGCTGGTACTTCCATAGGTAGGTTATAGCTAAAGCATGAACTAGGAACAGGGCAAGCCAGGGGGCTTGTGGCAGAACACTGTAACATCCAGAGTAGGATTATGTTCGGCACTGAATTAGTGCAAGTGCCCAGCATATGAAGGGTGAAGAGCCAATCACAGGAGGGAGGTGTGTGAGGATTCCTCCAATGACGGAGCACAGGGCTGAAGCTGCAGTGAGAGGCAGCACATGTGCCATTGATTGCCAGAGGGAGACTTTGTAAACTGCAGAGGTCTTCAAGGCTAGAATCAAAGCCAGAAACGGATTCCTTACAGAACAACACTGGGTGTGACATACAAGATATGTGGAAGATACACGGCTTAGGTGTGCTGCCATATATCTGCCATGTATCTTTTTTTTTTGAATAGAATGCTATAATTTGGGTCGTTCATTTAATCCTAGCTTCTTCTCTGACCATATAAACTTCATGACAAAAAATCCAAGAGAAAAATTCCCACAGATATGCCCTCTTCAATTATCTTTAATGTACAGTATAAAAAATTGTTTACCAATATAAATCATTAAAATGGTTGCTTGCAGGTGGAAATATAGTCACAATGGAGACAAACACATTCCAATCAGTATACAATTGCAATTTCACAATATATGGCTCCTAACCTAAGTATTGTAAGAGATTTTAGCTTATAACAGAATGAAAATAAATACAATCTGACATTTAAAATAAATACAATCTGACGTTTTTACCTCTAGGTTTGCAAACCTGTAAAGAAGTTAATCCGGTCCCTTGGAATCATATACTAAATATCTCGGTAAAAGCATAAATCACCCATATACGTAACCACCTCTAGTCAGTGGGAGTAACTACCTGTAATTGCCATTGCCATCACATATTGATTGCCCAATGGGACAGATAAAGTTAGTATGTTCAGTAACAGAACTATGACTGGCCCCACAAACAGAAAGTTGTCCAGGTAATGCATGACCCCCCCGCTGCCTGCACCCTCTTATGCACCAGCCACTCAAGTAAAGTGCTAAAAGTCTCGAAGTAGAAACAAGAGAAAGCACAACCCATGGGCAGACATAAATCAACAAAATATTGCCCGTCTAACATGCTAACAGGTGGAAGCACCCCGGGTGCACCGGCAACAACCGAAAAGTGGATTTGATGTCCACCTTTGCCAGTAAAGCCCTTGACCCATCTGAAAACCAATGCCCCTCTGAAAACCACCACTCTATGGGGGTACTTTACCAGCCACGGCGCTATCTTTGCTACACTCATCGGAGATGTAGCAACCTTCTGACAAGCCTGCTGCTTTCCAACCCCTGTGCCCGCTCTTCTGGAAGCACCTGGACACTGAATGAGGCCCCCACAGGTGGAACAGATATGCCGAAATCCCAGTCCTCGAATTTGCACTGGCTATCATTGAAGGCCCAACAAGCTACCCCTTTGCTACCGGCCAGCACACTGGTGCTAACCCCGCTATTGCCTCCCCCCCCCCCCCCACATGAAAGGACGCTGGCTTCTCTTTCCCGATCAACTCGATCCATGTCCTTTGTGTCCCATGACATCTGTTTCTGTACTGCCTTTTTTTTTAATGGGACTGCTCGTTGTAGACCCACCAGCCCTTGCCGCTGTGATTCCAATAAGCAAAGTCAACCATATCTTGGTACTTAAATATAGCTCCGCATAAATGGGGTAACTTTCCCCGAACACACTGACCAAGATTGAAAAGGCCTCTGGCCACTTTGAAAAATGTAGTGGAAAGAGGCGTCTCTCCGCGTTTTCCTTTTTGGCTTCCCCCTTTCTTGAAGGATCTCGCCAGCGCTTCCCTATAGCCTGGCAGCAGAGGTAGCAATCCAACATACTCCCTCACCCAAATGTTATCCTTTACCTCGGCTAACAGATGCATCCCCAGAAGGCTGGCATTGCCCGCTTATGCGTCCTTGTACAACACATCTGCCACCTTGTTTTATCTGCCGCTCCAGCCGTCGCGACCGCCGGCAAACTCCCTACCACTGCTGCTGGTACTGCCGCCAAGCCCACGAGAGGGGGGCTGAACACCACTAACTTGTGGCCCTTGCAGGATCTGAGCTGGCAGCCACTAACTGGGTGACCCCTCCACCCCACACTGCCGCTCTCCTGAGTGATGAACCTAGCACGGCCATATTGGGAACCGCTGCCTTCCCCCCTGGAACAGTCAACTCCCTTGATCTTCAAGGGCTTGAAGTACACCCCTCACAATTGTGGCCAGGACCAAAGCCCCTACCACATTAATCATCTCAGCCCCGTCCCCTTGCTGGGCCTGCGCTGACCCCACTAGTGCTTGTCACTCTAGGGGCCCCCTGCAGCTGTGATGCCAAAGCCTGCTTCATTTGACCCCCCAGATTACCAGTCAGTCCTATTACCCCCACTGTACTTCTATTCACCACCTGTGCAGGCGGCTGCCACACATGGCTGGGCCCCGCTGCTTCCTCCTCCCCTGCTGGCGAACCAGTGGTAACATGATGGTCTTCTCCTCCGGCACTGCTGCTCCAAGCAGCCCGGACAGTTGGTGCTGAAGATACCCCTCCTCGTGAGTGGGTGGGAGAGGCTAGTGAGAACCAATAGTGAGAAGGAAGCCTGGCCCCCTGGTCATGGTGCCCTTTGCTTAAGGCTCAAGACTTGAGCTTTTTGCATAACCTACTTGGAAAACTTCATGACAAAACCTAGAAAAGGTTTGAATACATTATAGGGGAACCTTGGAATAAATATAGTAAATAGGCGAGAAAGTTAATAGGGGATTTACTTCATCTAGGTCTCTTCTTAAATTTGCAGTAAGATTTGGGAAATTGGCCTGATAAGGTTCATTATATGATTCAATATATTTCAGTTAGACATTGAAAGAAAAGTTAATTAGTAGGAGTTTGAGATCTGTTTTTTTAATCTGGAAATCTCAAGCCTTAGATTTTATGCTATGAACTTTGTGACCTGAAATGGATCTGTAATTGGTATGCTCTTGAAAAAGATTTGGTAGCAATGTCAATGAATTGGAGAGAGTCAACAGTACATTGTCTACAAATAATTACGTTTTACTCTTTAGAATTAATTTTTAGCTCTTTAATATTACATCAGATTTAGGAAGCAAATGGTTCAATTATTAGAGGAGAAAAAGAGGAACCTTGCCTCGTCTTGTTATTTATACATGTAACCAGGTCCCCGCTGGTCCCCCGGTTCCTCTGCTTCCCCCCCACTCTTAACTCTGGTGCAGGGAGGTTGATGTCGGGCGATTGGGCGCCGTCATGTTAGGGGAGGCTCGTGCATGTGCAGTGACTCTGAGTTGTGGCGGCCATGTAGGTACACCCTGCGCATGCACAGTACATGGTAGAGCGGCGGCCAATACTCCAAACAGCTCCACAAGGGACTACAAGTCCCACAAGCCTTAGGACAGAGGCAGGTGAGCTGGAATTAGTTACATTTGGCACGCTCATCGGGACCACGCCAGTCGGAGCTGGGACAATATGAGTGTAGGAGGTGTGTGTGCAGGGTGTCCGTGGCCCCTGCACTAGGCCAGAGACCCCATTAGGCCCCAGCTAGGCCCTGACTCTCTATCTCCCCTTGTGGGTGCTGCAGGGACAGGCCCATTAAATAGGGACACTGCCCCTGTAGTACAAGCATGAGGTGAGGGACCCAGCCAGGACGCGGCGGCGAACTGGCAATCCGGTGGTCTGGGACCAGATCACCCCACAGATAAGAGACTCTTCATGGTGGGACCCTCCACCTGGACACCACCCCACGTGGAGGCGGACTCATTGCTGACGATGATGGCGTGGGACCGGACGGCCCCTTTATGTTCAGTCAGCGCTACTGTTACGCCGGTGCTGCCCGCAGACCAGACCCATCCCTTATACTGAGGTGAGGGACGTATATGAGCACGCACCTGCAGCAAAAGGAGCATGTCCGGAGTGTGGTGTTTTAGGCGTTGCCAGGCCAGGTGGTGTTAGCCTTAGCAATACTTGCCGGTACCGGTAAAGAAGTGCCGTCGTCGTTGCCATTAGCCAAGGTCAGGGATTGGAGAATTCCGGAAGGTCGGTGTCCAAGCAGCGAACTAGAGCCAGAGATTTGACGTCCGCCAAGCCAAGTCGTGACCTGAGTGAACAAAGAGAGAAAGTGCCAGCGTAGTGATCCACAAGTGGAAACTATGTTGAGCGATGTGGGAATGGTAGGACAGGCATAATATAGTGAGGCTGGCGAATAGGAAGAGGGGGCAGACCTGGAGGAGTGCATGGAGCTGCCCAGGATAGGTCCCCTTGATTGGCAGGCAGGTGAGATAGTTTGGTCTGGGGAAATAGCCTGTTAGTCAATTGGGGGCGTGGTTTCACTGCTAGAGCAGTGAATAAATTATCTTCACCCGGCGTGCACTGTTCACGCACACGCCCGGGACAAATGGCAGCCGCATGAGGGAAAGGTGGCCACGAAGCGGAGGCGGACCGTCGAAGGCGGCTGAAAACCCCTAGGGCAGTTTGAGGTGACCGGCGTCGGCGAGGTGGACGCACCACGGCAGTAGCAGGTAACGAAGGTGAGGAGGGGCCGCGCTGTGAGCGCCGCGATCCCCGATACCTCACAGTACCCCCCCCCCTAAGGGTCGGCCTCAGGACGATCCTCAAAAGGTTTAGACAGAAACTTATTTTGGAAACGTTTGAGAAGTCCGGGTGTGTGAATGTCTTTAAGAGGTACCCACAACCTTTCTTTGGGTCCAAAACCCTTCCAATGGACCAAGAAGTGGACCTTACCTCTCGAAAGACGGGAATCTAGTAAAGCTTGGACCTCGTACTCTTCATTGCCCTGTACAATCACAGGGTCTGGTTTAAGAGTGTGGTCCGGAAAGAGGGTACTGGAGATGAACGGCTTGAGAAGCGAAGTGTGAAAGACATTCGATTCTCATGCTTTGAGGTAATTGAAGTCGGAAGGACACCGGGTTTACCTGCTCCATGATAGGAAAAGGACCCAAAAACCTAGGTGCCAATTTGGGGGAAGGGGTTTTGAGATGGATATTCTTGGTAGATAGCCAAACCTTGTCCCCGGGTTTGTAGTTGGGTGCAGGTCGGCGATGACGATCAGCCTGGGTTTTAGACATCAGAGAGGCCTTTTGAAGTGCCGATTGAATTCTAGCCCAAGAGTCCTGTAGGAGGGAGATGTGTTCGTCCACGGCTGGTACTCCAGAGGAGATATTAGAAATAGGTAGCCGAGCCGGGTGGAATCCGTAATTGATAAAGAAAGGCATCTCACGAGTGGATTAGTTCCTGGAGGAATTAAAGGCATACTCAGCCCAGGGAAGTAATTCCGCCCAGTCATCCTGTGAATCAGAGACAAAGCACCTTAAATACTTCTCGAGAGATTGGTTAACCCTCTCGGTCAGTCCATTAGATTGGGGGTGATATCCCTAAGAAAAGTAGGAAGCAATGCCCAGTCTTCTGGTGAAGATCCTCCAGAATTTGGAAACAAATTGGGAGCCACGATCCAACACGATGGATGTGGGTATGCCATGGATCCGAAAAATTTATTTGGAGAAGATATCGGCTAGGGTGGGTGAGGAGGGTAATCCTTTGAGAGGAATAAAATGTGCCATCTTGGAAAACCGATACACAAATACTAGAATGGTGTTCATGCCATTCGACCTAGGCAATTCAACAATAAAGTCCATGGATATGTGTGACCAGGGGCGCTCCGGAATGGGTAAAGGTAAAAGAAGACCATGGGGTTTCTGATGAGGAATTTTATTGCGTACACATACCGGACAGGCCCGTGTAAATTCAAGAATGGATTTGGCCATATTGGGCCACCAGAAGGTGCGACGGATGAGATCCAAAGTTTTCTTGAATCCAGGATGTCCTGCCGAGCGGGAAGCATGTCCCCAATCGAGTATCTCAGGAATGAACTTGGGCTCTACGTACAAGGTGTCCTTCGGAACCTCAAGACCAGTCGGAAAGTGTTTTTGAGACTTGATGATTTTCTCAAGATTCTTGAACGCAGCGACTGCGAGGATTCTTTGTTTAGGAAGGATGGGCTCTGTGATTTTTTCCGGTCTCTCTTCAGAAGAGTATTGTCTAGAGAGGGCATCTGCCTTGACGTTTTTGGTGCCGGGAATGTATGACAGAATAAAATTAAACCTGGAGAAAAATAATGGCCAGCGAGCTTGGCGAGGACCTAAGCGGCGGGCATTCTCGATGTACAACAGGTTTTTGTGGTCTGTGAGAATCGTGAATGGCTCTTTTGACCCCTCCAGAAGATGCCTCCATTCTTGAAGAGCCAATTTGACAGCCAGAAGTTCCCTATTGCCCACATCGTAGTTTCTTTCCGCTGGAGAAAACTTCTTAGAGAAGAACCCGCAAGGGTGAAGTTTGTCCTGGGGAGAAAATCTCTGAGATAGAACCGCGCCAGCCCCACAGGCCGAAGCGTCAACCTCTAGGGTGAATGAAAAATTAATGTTCGGATGTCGGAGGATGGGAGCAGAGACGAAAGCTTGTTTCAATGTTTTGAAAGCCGTGACTGCCTCGGGAGACCAAGACGAAGAATCTGCACCTTTTTGGGTCAGTGCGGTGATAGGAGCGATGATGGTGGAAAAATTGCGAATAAATTTCCGGTAATAGTTAGAAAACCCTAAAAATCGCTGAATAGATTTGAGGGAATCGGGTTGCGGCCAATCCACTACGGCTTTAAGTTTCTCTGGGTCCATGGCCAAGCCCCTGTTGGAGATAATGTACCCAAGAAAGGAAGTGGTAGACTGGTGAAAAAGGCATTTCTTCATTTTGGCAAACAAATGGTTCTCTCGGAGGCGAGAGAGCACAAACTTCGTATGGATGATATGGTCCTGTAAATTCTTTGAAAAAATAAGGATGTCATCCAGGTAGACGATTACAACGCAGTTAAGGACATCCCGAAAGATATCATTGATAAAGTCCTGAAAAAACGTTGGTGCATTACATAAACCGAAGGGCATCACGAGATATTCGTAGTGCCCGCTACGGGTGTTGAAGGCAGTTTTCCATTCATCGCCCTCCCGGATACGGATGAGATTATATGCCCCACGAAGATCAAGTTTGGTAAAGAGGTTGGTCCCTTGAAGTCTATCGAAGAGTTCGGAGATGAGTGGGAGTGGATAACGATTCTTCACCGTAATGTGGTTCAGGCCCCGGTAATCAATACACGGTCTGAGAGTTCCATCCTTCTTCTTAACGAAGAAGAATCCAGCCCCGCGGGAGAGTTGGAATGACGTATTAAGCCCCGCTTCAAGTTCTCGCGAATATATTCATCCATGGCTTCCATCTCAGGCAACGAGAGGGGGTAGGATATAGATTTGGGCAAGTTGTATCCAGGTACCAGGTCAATCGGACAGTCGTATGAACGATGAGGGGGTAGGAGCTCAGATTGCGTTTTGCTAAAAACATCCAAAAATTCTGCGTAAGGGGAGGGTAATTCCCTTTTAGGATTGGATGTGTTAGCTAGTAAATGAGGCGGACGTTCCGTAGACAAAGAAGATTCCTCTGACCTTGACCTCCAGACAATGGATTAGGAGATACCCAATCGATGTGCGGATTGTGCTTCTGCAACCAGGGCAGGTCAAGCGTAACCGGTGTACCAGGAGCATGGATCACGTCAAAGTCCATGGTTTCCTTGTGGGAGTGAGAAGAAAGGGTGATGGGTCCGGTCTCCAAGGAGATATATGCCGGGGTGAGTGGCCAATTATCAATCCTGACCAAGGCAACGGGGGACCTTTTCTTAGAGAGTGGGATCTGATTCTGTTCAGAGAAGGTCTGGTCGATGAAGTTCCCTCCTGCGCCGGAATTGATAAATGCTGCTGTGAGGTGCGGAAGGTAGGACCGGAGAGGGAAACGGTAATGGTCAATTTTTTGGGAAGTTCCCTTCCGGGAAAGGGGACAAGAAGATTTAGCACCCAGAGAGAACCCCTTCGTACTCACTGGGTTTGGTCATTTCCCAGAGACGGTGGACAGTCACGGGTCAGATGCTCAGAAGATCCGCAATGGTAACACAACTCTCCGGTTGGGCGCAATTGTCGTAAGGGTACCCGAGAACGCTGGACTCCGAGTTGCATCGGCTCCGGAGCTTCCAGAGCGGGCAGCGGGGAGAAGGCGAGTCCCGGGGTAGTAGAGAACCTGGAAAAAGGAGCACGGAAAGGCGTAGACCGGGGTTGCTGGCGCTGAGCGCGGCGTACCTGAAGTCGCTGATCCATACGAATGGCTTGGGAGATAAGGTCCTCCAGAAGTCCTGGCCTGGATTGAGTAGCAAGTTCGTCCTTCACAGAGTCCGATAAGCCTCTCCAGAAGACAGAGACTAAAGCCTCCTGATCCCATCGCGTCTCAGCTGCTATGGTCCTGAACTCCAAGGCGTATTGGGCCACAGGACGACGTCCCTGTGAAAGCTGTAACAGGGAGTCAGAAGCAGTCTCTTGGCGTGTGGGGGTATCGAAGACCTGTCAAAAATCTCGTCTAAAGGCTGCGTAATCACGAGTAATATCGGGGCGCAGTTCCCAGATCGGGGAGGCCCATGCCAGTGCATTACCAGTGAGCAGGCTGTAAACGTAAGCCACCTTTTTTCGACCAGTGGAATACTGTTGCGGAGCCATCTCGAACTGGATCTCGCATTGATTGAGAAAACCACGACAGGCGTGCGGATCCCCCGCGTAGGGCTTCGGAGCCGGAATTTTCGGACCTGGGGACGAAGTGGATACCGGATCTGACTGCGCCGGCGGTGCAGCCACAGGTGGTGCCTGAAGAGAAAGGTCCTGTACTTGTTGGGAGAGGAGAGCCACTTGATCCGTTAAGGCCTGGATTTGTTGGTACATGGCCGTCATCATAGAGGCCATGTCAGTCTGGTCTGCGTCTTGTGGGCTCGACATAATGTTACCCCGGTGCTGCTCGCAGACCAGACCCGTCCCTTATACTGAGGTGAGGGACGTATATGAGCACGCACCCGCAGCAAAAGGAGCGTGTCCGGAGTGTGGTGTTTTAGGCGTTGCCAGGCCAGGTGGTGTTAGCTTTAGCAATACTTGTCGGTACCAGTAAAGAAGGGCCGTCGTCATTGCCGTTAGCCAAGGTCAGGGATTGGAGAATTCCGTAAGGTCGGTGTCCAAGCAGGGATCGAGAGCCAGAGATTTGACGTCCGCCAAGCCAAGTCGTGACCTGAGTGAACAAAGAGAGAAAGTGCCAGCGTAGTGATCCACAAGTGGAAACTATGTCGAGCGATGTGGGAATGGTAGGACAGGCATAATATAGTGAGGCTGGTGAATAGGAAGAGGGGGCAGACCTGGAGGAGTGCATGGAGCTGTCCAGGATAGGTCCCCTTGATTGGCAGGCAGGTGAGATAGTTTGGTCTGGGGAAATAGCCTGTTAGTCAATTGGGGGCGTGGTTTCACTGCTAGAGCAGTGAATAAATTATCTTCACCCGGGACAAATGGCAGCCGCATGAGAGAGGCGGCCGCGGAGCAGAGGCGGACCGTCTGAGGCGGCGGGGAACCCCTAGGGCAGTGTGAGGTGACCGGCGTCGGCGAGGGGGACGCACCACGGCAGTAGCAGGTAACGAAGGTGAGGAGGGGCCGCGCTGTGAGCGCCGCAATCCCAGAATCCTCACAGCTACCGGGTGCTGGAGTACCCGGCAGGTATCACACCTACATCTACAAGTGCACCAACTTTAACACAGGTTGTGTGCAGCGCTGTTGCACACATTAGGTGGGTTGACTTTTGTGGACACCAGGGTGGTTGGGTGCCCAGGGGCACCTCAGTACTTTGGGGGGATATCCCATCCGAGTGTGGACATTGTGTTGGAGGTCACTGGGGTTACGGCCGTGCGCTGCCTATTTGGTGTGGGTGGTATATTGTTGTTCCCTTTTCATTTGCATGCAGTAAACTGTTATCTATATCAGTGTGTGTGTTATTGCATTGGGTCTTGTGACGGGGTTATCCAACATAGTAGGATCCCGCACAGGTGGTGGCGCTGTCACCAGACAGATCAGATACACCCCAGGCTCCGAGCAGCAGAAGTTCAGGCGTCCTGTGAGCCACAGGTAACGCACCACACACTCTCAGTAGCCGCCATATCTCCCATAGGGTTTATTTCTACATACAAATAAAGTTAGATAAGATGTCATTAGTAAAAATTGTCGCAGAAGGCTTGGTTAATGCGGTCAATTTTCTTGGTCTCATATTATTCAAGGCCTATGGGGAATACATCCAAAATTAATCTGGCCGGATTAAGTCTGGCATTGAGTCTTGTGGCAAATATTTTATTTAAAAGCTTTAGATGAGAGTTTAAAAGAGAAATTAGTCTATAATTAGAGCTGTTATTTGGATCCTCTCCATCCCTGTGAAATACTATTATATTGGCTTGAGTAGCATGGTTATGAAAATGATTCCCATCTCATATATTATTAAAGAGTTTAACAAGGTAGGGAGAAAAAGTTTTGACAAAACGTTTATACAGTACTACTGGTTGGTAAATTCATCAGTGTCACGCTGTGCTCACTACAAACTAGGCGGGACCACGGTGCGGAGGTGGGAATGGATATTACGCCACCCACAGCCACGAGGGCACATCTTGAGTGTAGATTGGTCTGGATATCTGGGCCGGGGTAGGGAGGTACGGATAGTTGAAGGTAAAGTTAGAAGAGTCCAGGGTTAGAAAGGGGGACGTAGTTATATTGCCGTAGCCAAGGTCGGATGCGGAGAGAGCGGAGTGTTCAATGCCATAGCCAAGGTCGGGTGCGGAGAGCCGAGTGGTCAATGCCGTAGCCGAGGTCAGATACCAGGAGTTCAGAGTAGTCGAGGAGGAAGCCGGGTCGGTACACAAGGACGGGACTGCAAGACAAGACAGGACTAGAGAGGCAGAGAGTAATGAGAACAGCAACAGGTTCTATGCTCAGCCAAAGTGCCAGTGGCACAGCTAAGCATAAATAGGCAAGGAAGTCCAATGGGAAAGCAGGAGCGTGGGGTGTGCGTCCAGCGAGGGCTGCCATAGGGCAGAGTGCAGGTGTAGGAAGTGCCTATGGAGTAGGAAGGCAGGGCTAGGTGCAGTGCGTGTGATCGTGCCTCGGTGCGCGTGTCCGCGCCTCCGTGCGCGTGACAGCGTGTGTGCCGTGGGACAGCCCTATTTGGGTGCTGCTGGCGTGCGCACGCGCGTGTGAGTGCAGCGGCGGTCGGGCGGCATTGGGGGAGACAGGAGAAGCGGACGAGCCTGCGGCAGTGCGGGTGAGTGGGGAGTGCGCCGACGGCGGTGTTGCTCCCCGAGCTTCACAATCAGAGCCTGGTGCCTTGGAAGATCTTAGTGACTTTAAAGCAATAATTATTTCCTTATCAGTAATTCCTTAGTTTAATAAGTGAATCTACTAACATGTCTGTAAGTGTAAGAAGGTTAGATTGTTTCAATATTTTTCTATTATACGTTATTAAATGCAGCAGATTGTGATTTGGAGAGATTAAAAAGCGACTCAATATCAATTAGTTTGTGAAACGCATCTTGTCGAGTACACTTGATTTAGCAAGAAAAAAACTACTATTCTAGGAGTTGTACACAGTAAAAGCATGAGAACACGAACACACACACACACACACACACACCACACCGAAACAAACAAACCCACCACAAAACAACACCACAAAGCACACACAACACCAAAACACACACACACACCACACACACCACACACACACACACACACACACACACACACACCACACACCGTAACAAGGACTAATTGTAGTATTATGTACTACAATAAATAAACTTATGTCAAAAACTAATGTTCTTACTAGGAATTTATTAATTTTTTTGTTAAAAAAGCTGGCCTGGAGGCGGGGCTAGGTAGCGAGTAGATATATATATATACCTGTGTATATACACACATATTATATATATATATATATATATATATATATATATATATATATATATATATATATATACACAACAACAAAAACTACCAGACCACAAAAAGACATACAAACAAACAACATATAAGACAAGGAAAAAGGGAATTGGAAACGGGAGATGAAACAAAAGGAGAAGGGGATGGGAGGGAAAGCCAAAAATTATAAACCTTAAAAATAGAATAAATTGAAAAATAATAAAATAAAAAACACTGGAACTCCCAGACAGCTATCCGCAGGATCAACCACCTTCCTCGATACTTCCAAAAAACAAAAAGGGACAGCGCGGGCTCCATAGAGTAAATAGTAAAAGGTTTATTACCACAATGCTAAAATCAGGTCACTCACAACAAATCAGTAGAGTAAGCGCCTTGGACAAAAAGCTCTGGTATCCTGTGATTCATCTGCCGGTATGGAGCTGAAACCTTGCGGTTAGAAGCGTGCACTGATCTTCCACATACACAGCCGGGTAGCTTCAGTAGTGTGCGTCCACACAACGGTCCCGGCACAACGGTATCTGCACTTCCAATTCCGCAGCCCCCTTCCGTAGTAGCAGGTACAAGGTAAAAACAGGTTCTAGGCTCAGTCAAAAGAGCGTTTTAACCCTTACGCGTTTTGTCGCTAGGGGAGTGGCGACTTCATCAGAGGTGTACAAGGGATTCTACCGGTGTGACTTCTATGCCACATTGCGGGCTTGAGGTGTACCTTGGGACTTCGTTCCGGGTACTCTGGACCCGCACTATAGTCACACCGGTAGAATCCCTTGCAGCAGGGACTGCTCCACAGCTCCATGGGAAAGCAGCTGGCTGCTGATGCAGGAAACCCGCCAACTGCTAACACAGGAACACAGCCGACTGCTTACTGCTGATTAGGATAGACGGTCATAGAAAGCGTCCAATGCGGCTTTTTGCCCAGAAGACTTCGTCAGGGGCCTCGTGGAGCTGTGGAGCCGTGGAGCCATCCCTGATGCAATGGATTCAACCGGTGTGACTTCTATGCCACATTGCGGGCTTGAGGTGTACCTGGGGACTTCGTTCCGGATACTCTGGACCCGCGCTATACTCAGATGGACTGCGGTGTATTTTCAGGTAGTTGCCGGTACATGCGGCACTTTTCAGCATCGATCTACTCCATGGCAGCACTTTACCCAACATTCTACCAGCAAGGAGTTTGCAGGCTCACACTGAATGGGACAGAAGGATACTCAGCCTAATCTACACAACTGGTCTGTATGAATTCAGGACTCTATAGCTTTAGAGCTGGCTTATATGAATCATTCATCATTAGAGCAATATCACATGGACCATCATTGCTTGTAATAGCCCATTCGGGCATTTCCTAGAGATTCTATGAAGTGATCATCTATTAATGTTTAGGATGGCTAATATTACTATCTGCCATAGACGGCATCATATTTGATTCCACCAGGGTTTACTATATACAGACCTTATTAATACATCCTTTCATGCAGGTTCATACACATTGTGATAGATGTTACTTATTCCTCCATTTTTGCCGGCTGGGCAGATATCCAATTGTTTAAGAGAGGTCATTTATTAACCCCTCTTAGATTTAAAGTGATTACTGTGACGCTAAGACATCCTTAGAATTACCTTATGTGTTTTTCTTTACTACATGGTGCCTGGGTACTATCACATACTGTATCCTTTGACATATTACAGTTTTCAACTTTCTGCTATCATTACTGACTTGCATTTAATTAATTTGGAGATGATTCATATTCATGTTTTTTAAGTTATTTTATATTTTATCACTGTCTTATGTGTCTGACTATTGTTTTATATTTAATACATTTTGTAATATTTTTCACCAACCCGGAGTGCCCCGGTATGGAGTTTCCGCGAATTCTGTCTTTTAGGACTTGCTTAATCTTGTGTTGTTCATGTTGAATGACTCCTGGGAGCACCGTCTTTATATACAATTTAAGGTTGGGTTGTGTCTGTGATTTATTCTGGTAGCAGTGCTTTTCTCAGCTCCCCCCTTTTCCTCCAGCAGAAAAAATATGTTTGATATTGAAAAAGTGGATTCAAGTTTTGACGTCCCATGAGTTGAAGAAGTCCTTCCTGGGATATCTTTTTGCAAAACTTCTGCAAGTTTTTCTTTATTATGTTCTGCCACAGTGGAGTCCCAAATGAGGATATCATCAATGATAAACGGACGCATTCCACTCCTTCTGGGAGCTGCTGCATTGCAGTATGAAACACATCTTGTGCAGTGCAAATCTCCAATGGTAACCCCTTCAAACAGTATCCACCTAAAGGAGATACTGAAAGTGCATAGATGTATGCTCTCTTTTGCCAGAAGTATCTGACAGAATCCATTTGATGCATCCATTATTTAGCGCTTGCCTTTTCACCTTGGAATTCATGTCTTGTTGGAATATGGTGATGCTCTTGTTTAATGTTTGCATTTCATTATTTTGGGCCCAACAAACAAACAAAGAGATCCATTTTATTTTCTAGAACAATAACAAGAGGGGGCACCCAGTTTGCTGGTTTCTAAACCTGTTCATCCACATCAAGTGTAATTAAATGTCGTGTTCCTTTCGAGCCACATGGACTTCCCAGGTTGTATGTATTAAAGAATGTGCATCTTCTCTTAAAGTCATTTTATATGTGACCAAATCATACATTTTGCATCCGAGATGTCTTGTGTCTGAGAAAACAGTTTAAGTGTTCTGTTGCCTGACACAATGGCAACAACATTGTGTGCTCCGCTTTTCATTGTACCCTATAGTTATCTTGCATTGTCATGTTGTAGGTATTAATTGTCCATTGTATGCTTTCTGTATAGCTCTCTTCTTCTGCAAAGGTGGTTTGCATCTTAATACTCGCCACCATCTGGTTGACAGGACATTGATTTCAGCTCCAGTGCATGTGATCTGTGAGTGGTTATTATTATCTAATGTAATAGTCTATTCTTCTCTGGTTGGGGACCTTTGTTGTACCATACCAACAAACTGATTGCTTTCATTGGAACTAGTGGGTTTTATTTCTTCTACGTGTAATCCCTTTCTCTCGGCTCCAAGGGTCACATCAAATAGCTTAGTAAAATGAATGCTCAGTCTCTCAGGGCAAGTTAATGATTGTGGGGTGTTACAGGGCCGGCCGTGTATGAACATTTATACACAAGGGCACCAGGAACTTTATATAAATAGATACATCTTTATTTCAAATAGTCCAGAATCATATTTAAAAATATAGACATGGATGGGAAGATATAACACACCGATCTAAAATATAGAACAAAAAAAAAAGAATAACCCCCAAAATAGACGAACCCCAAATTTGTTGTGTACAAAAAAATATCAATACATTTTATTTAGAACAATAATCACTCATATCACACCATGAAATAGAAATAGAAAAACATTTAAAAGACACAAAAAAAAGTTGGCAATCAGCATATATAAGGATATAAATATACTAATGAGCAGATATGAAAACTTGTGATTGGGAGCCAGAAAGACTCACTCAGCAAGTATAAGTACCCGGGCACCATATATCAAATACAGATCAAAAATAAAAGGATTGGGGAAATCACCTCTAGAAGGTCACTGGCCTAACCAGAGGAGGTACAGTACTTACATTGACGCCAGTTGA
Organism: Ascaphus truei; assembly: GCA_036426205.1. Lineage (NCBI taxonomy): Eukaryota > Metazoa > Chordata > Amphibia > Anura > Ascaphidae > Ascaphus > Ascaphus truei. Next base: position 138,021 of record WSYH01000649.1, read on the forward strand.
AATGGATATGGATAGAAATATGCTTTGGATTCAGCTACACACACTGGAGCCTTCCTCGGTGGAGACTATATATTCAGTTCCATTAGTTTGGAACTACATTGAATATATTGCATACCTTCTCAATTCATCCCCTTGCACCAATAATCAATCATTAGCTTCCCTATCCTTCTAAAGACGTTTCTTTCTTTTTTTTAAATGAATGTTCAATTTTTCAACCATACATTATATAAGTTATGGTGGGTAAAAAAAAAAGTGACAAAACCCCTTCACCATACACTGTTCAGCAAATTAAAATATCCCTTGTGAGCACATTCACATGTCTTTGACAGGTCTGCAACCCTGCCTTTCACCATTATCTCCTAGTATACAGTGGGGCCTATTCACTAGGCAGTGATAAAATCAGTGCATCTGCGCCCGACTATGGGCCCTATGCACCAAGCGCGGAAAATAAAATCGCCGGGCTGTTTAAATCGCCAGTTTTGGCAGCGTTGCTATCACGGTACGCAGAAAGCCCAGAATACCTGTGATAGTAACATTTGCAAACATGGCGAGTAGCCAGAGATGTGATGATCGCCTCTCTGAAAAGGGCGATTTCTTTCTGCTGCAGAGAGAGAGGCGCCTCTCCCTGCGCAAATCTCGCCAGAGATCAATTTTTTTTAATATAAAATGTAATACTAGTGTACTGTAGCAGGGGGTCTCCGGAGCAGAACGTTATTGATTTTAGGTCCAGGGATCCCCTGCTTCCCAAGATACAGGCCCCGTTACGGGGTGCCGGTATCTTCTATGCATGTTATTCCCACGGTCACGTGACGCGGGACATTTAAACAATAGCAGGTTTATTGAGGGCAGAGGGGGTGAGTGAAGTGGGTACTTGGCCCTTCACTCACCCCCTCTGCCCCCAATAAACATTACAATATGTACTAACCACCAATACACAACCCACCCCAAGTGCCCCCACTTAAAAACATTTTATTTTTTTCTGCACAGGATTGATGACAGAGGCCGGCGCGGGTCCCCAGGTTGTCCCTGCGAGTGTCCTTGGGTCTCCAGGTGGTCCCTGCAGGTGTCAGAGGGCCCTACAGGGGTTCCCCGGGCGGTCCCCGTGGGTGTCAGGGGGCCCTCGGGTGGTCCCCGTGGGTGTCTGGGTGTCCTCAGGTGGTCCCCACGGGTGTCTGGGGGCCCTCGGGTTGTCCCCACGGGTTTTTGGGGGCCCTCTAGTGGGCCCTGCAGGTGTCCGGGGGTCCTCAGGTGGTCCCCATGGGTGTCCGGGGGTCCTTGGATGGTCCCCGCGGGTGTCTGGGGGTCCTCAGCTGGTCCCTGCGAGTGTCCAGGGGTCCTCAGGTGGTCCCAGCAGGTGTCTGGGTCCCCGGTTGGTCCCCATGGGTTCTCGGGTGGTGTCCGTGGGTCCCCGCTGGCCTGCGGTACCAATCCAGTGGCAACATTTTTTTTGCTAACATATAAATAAATACACCCCACCACGCCCCTTACCCCCCAACACACACAGTACAGTAATGGTCAAAATAACTATTATCCAGCTATGGATAATAGCTCATTTGCCCATTATTAAATCAAACATTAGCCAGCCAGCATAAATAAAGTAAATAAACCTTTCTACTTACCCTGCCATCATGAAGGACGTCCTCATGGGCATACAGTAGAGGCAGCGATTATTCTAACAAAAAACAGTGGCAATTCCCCAAAAGACCCAGGAAACACCCAGGTACATTCTGAATACATGCCTTAAACTTTCCTTAAACTAGCCCCAGCATTTCTGCATTGATTAATGGCCTATCAGATTAACAGCGGGGGTCCCTGGCAGTCCCATTCAAACTGAATTGGACTGCCAGGGATCCCTGCTGTGTTAATCCTATGGGTCGTTAGTCAATGCAGAAATGCCTTAAACGTGCCTCAAACTAGCCCAGAACATACCCAGCACATACCCAGCACATACCCAGCACATACCCAGAATGTAACCCGGCTAGTTTACGGCAAATGTTAGAATAAGCGTTGCCTCTACTGTAGTAATGGATAATAGTAATTTTGCCCATAACTGTACTGTATGCATTGGGCATTGGGGGGGGGGGGGTTATGGTTATTTATAGCAATGTATTGCACATTTTTGTTTTTCGGCACAGGATAGGGATCAGCCAAGGACCCCTGGACACCCGTGGGGCCTCCGGACACCCCGCCGGCCTCATGATTGATATCAGTGCTGAAAAAAAATCATTTTTTGCATATCTCAATATTTTTACGCCAGCCTTTAGCGTATATACTCAGATAAACTTATCACAGCTTTCTGAAGAGTTGTTACTGGCAAAAATGGCGTTTTTTCCTTTTTTGGGCCTATCGGACGACTTTTTTGTCTGACTGTTTAGGGGTATAAAAAAGCCATGATACTGCACTATTATCACTGCTTTGTGAATAGCAGATCAGGCAGTATTACGCTATAAAGGCATTTATCGCCCACTAAACCACTTATCGCGGCTTTGTGAATCGGCCCACTGCAGCCAGGGATTCTGGGTAATGACATGCAAATGTGCACAATGCTTATTACTTTTTGCTTCTTATCCATTTTAACATAGATCCCTATACGCTTATGCCTGCCATATTACGCAGCTTTTCAGCACAGCCTGGGTTAATGAAGTGCATAACCAGTAATTTTTCAATATACCAAAATATAATGTATAATGCACTATTTCCAACATCAATGTTTCCATCTGAATCCTCAGTGCAAGTCTTCATAAACAATTATTGCATATATTTATAAATGGTGACATTTACCATATGTGGGGGGGAAATCAGCACATATTTTCCTATTGCGTATAATAAATATAATTACCGTTGCATCATTTTCCTATGTTAATTTTTCTAAACAGTCACAGAAATATAATGCATAAAGTACCACCCGGCTCTTTCAATTATATATGAGGGTGGGGGAGGGATCCTTCCATAACAACATTCCCCATTTTTCTCTCTAACGGCATTTACTTCTTAGAGGTCACATTGCTATACTAACAAAATTAAGAAAGATGAGATGATTTGGCCAACTAGAGACTAACAATAAACTACATAAAGTACAGGCCCAACTGAAAGGGAACTGTAGAAGAACTCTACTCCCTGGAGAATAAGGGTGTGGCTATTTATACTCATTTCTTCCCCTTGATGAGATTACTAAAATGGGAGGGGCGGCATCCGATGACTCCATGCAATTTAACCCCTTCGACCCCTTAACCTCACAATAAGCCAATTATGAGGGGGCTACATACTGCATTCACACACATATTGCCAAATTTGACAAAATGATTGTATTTGTGACACTTTTTGCACGTTTGTTCTTTGACCTTTCACTAACAGCAGGGCGGCTGACAGGGGGGGACAGCTGGGGTAACTTTCCCGGGCCCAGATGGCCAACGCTAGAAGTTGAGTTGGGCTCAACTTCTGCATCCGGCTGCTGGGCCTCTGATTGTGGCCGGTCTCAGTTGATGCTTCCCCTGCCAGTCCTTCTGGCCGCGTCTTCTCTCCTTCACCGGAAGTCGGGTCCAACTTCCGCATCCGCCCACGGGACCGGCGTGACACCGGAGGCCTCTCCCATAAAGGTAAAAGTGTGAGTGTGTGTGGGGTGGAGGGGAAGGCAGTATTGTACTGTGTGGGGTATTGTGCTGTACGGGGAGCCATTGTGCTGTGGGGTATTTTGCTGTAGGGGGTGAGGTATTGTGCTTTAGGGGGTGTGGTATTGTGAGGTATTGTGCTATAGTGGGGAAGATTATTGTGTTTTGTGCGGTAGGTGGATATTGTGCTGGAGGCCTCTCCCATAAGGTAAAAGTGTGTGTGGGAGGGGGGGAGGGGCTATGGTACTGTGGTGTATTGTGCTGTAGGGGGTGAGGCCTCTCCCATAAGGTAAAAGTGTGTGTGTGGGGAGGTGGGGGGGGAGGGGCTATGGTACTGTGGTGTATTGTGCTGTAGGGGGTGGGGGGGGAGGGGCTATGGTACTGTGGTGTATTGTGCTGTAGGGGGTGTGGTATTGTGAGGTATTGTGCTATAGGGGGGGAAGATTATTGTGTTTTGTGCGGTAGGTGGATATTGTGCTGGAGGCCTCTCCCATAAGGTAAAAGTGTGTGTGTGGGGAGGTGGGGGGGCAGCAAAAGTTCGAAGCAAAATGAGAAGGTGGGTCAAAATGGGGGAAAAAAAGTATTAAACAAGGAGGAACAAAAGGGAACCGGGTTGCCTCGTCTTAAGTATATTTAATACTAGATAAGACCAGGGTCCCAACGCGCATGCTGGTGGCCAAGAAACACCGACACGGTTCCAATTCTGGGGGGTGACCACAGCCCCAGGCGTCTAGGATAACTCGAATGAGGTAGCGAGGGGTTGATGTCCGGTCCGGGGAAGAAATGTAGAAATGGAGGGGGCGCACGTACATAAGTTAGTGAGAAAGAGGGGCCGTCGATCAGACAATAAGTGCTTGAGCTCGTGAAAATCATCTGTTGCGTGCCATGGGGTAAGGTACAAAAGAAACCCTAAAGGAGTGGATAATAACGGCTGATGCACAGTGACATGAAGGGTAGGAAAAGCGGCGGCCAATACTCCACACGGGGGAGGGGCTCCACAAGGGACTACAAGTCCCCAATCCTTGTACATGGCAGGGGATCTTGAATTATTACATTTTGGGCAGACTTCGGCAAGTTAAAAGGGGGGGGAAAGAGGGACGTTGAACAACAAAAGGGGGAGGGGGGGGGGGAAAGAAAGAGGGGGAAGGAAACAAAAGGAAAAAAGGGGGGAAGGGGACCGCCCAGTGCGGAAGAAGTCATAGAGGTGACCAGAATGAAATTAGTGGGATAGGAGGTGTGGTGGATATTCAGGATTGGGGATGGGGTCGGAGAAGTGGCCCCTGCACTAAAGGGTCCCGATAACCCCGGCATTAAATGGGGAACACAAACACTCTGGCAGGCCCAATGACTAAACTCTAATCAAATCAGGGCCACATTGTAAGGTGCTGTCAGGATAAAGACATGCCACGGATTAGGAAATATGGAAAAAACAGGACAAAACATAGGGGACTCAAGGGAAAAGCGGCAACCGAGCACGTGGAAAAATTACAAAAAAAAAAGCATGCGAAGTGAGGGGGTAAAAACCGGGGCCAAAAGCGCGGACACAAGCAGGCAAGGCGAGAGGGGCTGGCATGGGAAACACGGTGGTACGTGGGACGCGAAAGAATCACAAACCCACAGATAAGAGAAACTGCTTCATGAAGGTGGGGGGAGAAGAAAAACTGGGGCGCCAACCGTGGAACCAGCCAAACGCAAAAAAACCGCGTGGAAAGAAAGGAAAAAAGAAAAAAGCAGGACTCAATTGCGTTACGGATGATAGGGGTCAGTGATGTAACCCGAAAAAATTACAGCAAACGCCTTTAAAATGTTCAGAAAAAAAAGGAAAAAATCAGCGCTACTGTTACGAAGCCGTGAAATGCTGCCTCCGACCAGAAGACCCCATCCTTCGTAGAACTAAAGAGGTGTGAGGAACGGTATATGTTCCACGGGGAAGGAAAGCACCGCACGAGAAAATGTGGAGGGCAATTTCGCGGAGGTGTGTTTGGTGGGGTTTAGGGAGGTTGTGTGCGCATGGGCGGCGAGGTAAATATTTGTGTAATCCAAGTTCGTCACGATAAACTGCCGGGGGTGCGGCGGGGGGGGGGGGGGGGGGGGGGGGGGGGGCGGAAGAGAAGAGGGGAAAAAGTTGGAAGTCGCTCGCATCGATGTTGGCGACAAGAAAGTGTCGTCGAATATGCCATTAGCCCAATGTCAGGGATTGGAGACTTCCGGAAGGTCGGTGTCCAGTCGAAGCGACTAGAGACCAGAGATTTACTGTCCTCACAAGCCGCAATGTCCGTGACCTGGTTGAACAAAGAAGAGAAAGTGCGGCAGGGACGTAAGTGTCCACAAGTGGAAAGCTATGTTAGACGAATGTGGGAAGGTAGAGAGGACAGAGCCTGCTGGAATAAGGATGAGAGGGCTGGCTAAGTAGGAAGAGAGGTGGGGCAGACCTGGAGGAGTGCTGGAGGCTGCCCAGGATACAGGTCCCTGATTGGCAGCAGGTGAGATAGTTTGGGCTGGGGAAATAGCCTGTAGTCAATTGGGAGGCGTGGTTTCTCACTGCTTAGAGCAGTGACTAAATTATCTTCACCCGGCCCGTGCACTGTCACTAGCGGGCGCCACTCCCCGGGAGTACAAATGTCAGCCGCCAACTTAGGGAAAGGTTGGTGGCAGCGCGAAGCGGGGGCGGACCGTCGTAAAAAAACGGCGGGCTGCAACCAACCCCTAGGGGGCCGTTTGAGTGACCCGTCTTCGGCCGAGTGGACGCACCACTGCAGTAGCAGTTAACGCTAAAAAGTGGTGAGGAGGGCGGGGGGGAAGAAAGGGCGCTGTGAGCTGCACAATGCTGGGGCTGAGGAAATGACGAAAAAAAAAAGCCGCTGATAACACAGGGAAGGGGGGGTCACAGTACCCCCCCTCGCCCCCTAGATTATGGGGTCCAGGCCTCAGGAGATCCTCAAAAGGGTTAGACACAAGGAAACTTATTTGAAACGTTTGGGATAGTTCCGGAATGAAGGTTGTGACCACCAAAATGGAAATCTTTATAAATAGGATACGGAAAAACCGCAAACCTTTCTTTCGGGTCCCAAACCCTTCCAAGGGACCAAGACGTTGGACCTTACCTCTCGAAAGACGGGGAATCTGAGTAAAGCTTGACCTCGTACTCCTTCATTGTCCCTGTAAAGCACAGGGTCTGGTTTAAAGGTGGGTCTGCGGGAAAGATGGTGTAAGCTGGGAATAACGCTTGGAGAAGCGAAGTGTGAAAGACATTCGATTCTCATGCTTTGGGAGGTAATTGAAGTCGAAGACACCGGGTTTACGCCTCTCCAGTGATAGTAAAAGGACCCAAAAACCTAGGCCAATTTTGGGGGAAGGGGTTTTGAGATGGATATGTCGTTGGTAGAATAGCCAAACCCTTGTCCCGCGGGTTTGTAGTTGGGGGTGTCACAGGTCGGCGATGAACGATCATCCTGGTTTTAGACATCATAGAGGCCTTTTGAAGTGCCGATTTGAATTCTATCCCAAGATCGCTTAGGAGGGATATGTGTTCGTCCACGGCTGGGTACTCCATGGAGATATAGAAATAGTAGTCCGAGCCGGGTGGAATCCGTAATTGATAAGAAAGGCATCTCAACGAGTGGATTAGTTTTTCCTGGAGGAATTAAGGTCATACTCAGCCCAGGGAAGTAATTCCGCCCAGGGGGTCCATCCTGTGAATCAGAGACAAAGCACCTAAATACTTCTCGAGAGATTTGTACCCTCTCGGTCAGTCCCATTAGGATTTGGGGGTGATATCCCTAGAAAATAGGAACATGCCCAGTCTTCTGTGTGAGATCCTCAGAATTTTGAAACAATTGGCGCACGATCACCACGATGGATGTGGTATATGTCCATTGATCCGAAAAATTTATTTGGAGATATATCGGCTAGGTGGTGAGGAGGGTACCTTGAGAGAATAAAATGTGCCATCTTGGAAAACGAACCGATACCAAATACTAGAATGTGTTCATAGCCTGTCGACCTAGGCATTCAACAATAAAAGTCCATGGATATGTGTGACCAGGGGCGCTCCGGAATGGGTAAAGTAAAAGAATACCATGGGTTTCTGATTGAGGACTTTTTATTGCGTACACATACGCGACAAAAGCCCAGTGTAAATTCAAGAATGGATTTGCCATATTGGTCCACGGCAGAAGTGCGACGTATGGATCCAAAGTTTTCTTGAACCAGGATTCCTGACGATCGGGAAGCATGTCCCCAATCGAGATCTCTCAGGAATGAACTTGGGCTCTACGTACAAGGTGCCTTCGGAACCTCAAGACCAGTCGGAAAGTGTTTTTGAGACTTGATGATTTTCCTGCAGATTCTTGAACGCAGCGACTGCGGAGTGATTTCTTTGTTTTAGGAAGGATGGGTCTCTGTGATTTTTTTCCGGTCTCATCATTACAGAAGCGAGTTTGTCTAGGAGGGCATCTGCCTTGAAACGTTTTTGGGTGCGCGGAATGTTGACAGAATAAAATTAGAAACCTGGAGAAAAATAATGGCCAGCTATCTTGGGGGCGAGTACCTAAGCGGAAACGGGCATTCTCGATGTACACAGGTTTTTTTGTGTTCTGTGGAGCAATCGTGAATGGCTCTTTTGTGACCCTCCAGAAGATGCCTGCCATCTTGAAGATCCAATTTGACGCCAGAAGTTCCCTATTGCCACACGGGGTCTGTAGTTTTCTTTCCTCTGGAGAAACTTCTGGAGAGAAGAACCCCGCAAGGGTGAATTTTGTCCGTGGGGAGAAATCTCTGACTAGAACCTCGCCAGCCCCAATGCCCGAACGTAACCTCTAGGGTGAATGAAAAATTAATGTTGCGATGTCGGAGTATGGGAGCAGAGAAACGAAAGCTTGTTTTCAATGTTTTTGAAAGCCGTGACTGGTGACTGCCGTCGGGAGAGACCAAGCGAGATTGTCACCTTTTGGGTCAGTTCGGTGATAGGAGCGATGATGGTTGAAAAATTTAGGTGCGAATACATTCCGGTACTATTAGAACACGCTAAAAATCCCGGCTGCATAATTTGGAGGAATCGGTTGCGTCCAATCCACTACGGCTTAAGTTTCTCTGGGTCCCATGTCCAAGCCCCTTTGGAGATATGTACCCAAGAAAGAGTGGTAGACTGTGAAAATGGCATTTCTTTTTCTTGCATTTTGGCAAACAAATGGTTCTCTATCTGAGGGCGAGATAGCAAAACTTTTCTTATGGATGATATGGTCCTGTAAATGCTTTGAAAAAATAAGGATGTCATCCAGGGTAGACGATTGTACAACGCAGTTAAGGACTCCCCGAGAAGATATCATTGGAAGTTCCTGAAAAAACGTTGGTGCATACATAAACCGAAGCACTGCACGGAGATAGTTCGTATGCCCGCTACGGTGTTGAAGGGCATTTTTCCATTCATACGCCCTCGGACCGATACGATTTAGATTTATGCCCCAAATATCAGTTTGGTAAAGAGGTTGTCCCTTGACGTCCTATCGAAGAGTTTTGCGGAGATGAGTGGGAGTGGATAACTATTCCTCACCACCGTATGTGGTTCAGGCCCCGGTAATCAATACAACACGGTCCTGAGAGTTTTCCATCCTCTTCTTAACGAAGAAAAGACTCTCGCCCCGCGGGAGAGTTGGGAATGACGAGTTATTGTTAATTAAATAAGCCCCGCTTCAAGTTCTCGAGAATATATTGCTCCATGCTTTCCATCTCAGGCAACGAGAGGGGGTAGATAAGATTTGGGCAATTTGGTACTCCGGTACCGAGGTCAATCGGAACAGTCGTCAATGAACGATGAGGGGTGTAGGAGCTCAGTTGGCGTTTGTTTCTAGAAAACATCCCAAAATTCCTGCGTAAGGGGAGGGTAATTCGCCTTTTAGGATTGTATTTTTTAGCTATTAAATGAGGCGGCCGTTCCCGTAGAGACAAAAAGATTCCTCTGACCTTGACCTCCGAGACATGGATTAGGAGATACCCAATCGATTGCCGATTGTGGCTTCTGCAACCAGGGCAGGTCAAGCGTAACCGTTTTACCAGGATGCTGGATTCACGTCAAAGTCCATGGTTTCCTTGTCGGAGTGAGCAGAAAGGGTGATGGGTCCGGTGCTCCAAGAGATTATATTCCGGGGTGAGTGACATTATCAATCCTGACTCAAGGAAACGGGGGACCTTTTCTAGATAGTGTGATCTGATTCTGTTCAGAGAAGGTCTGGTCGATGAAGTTGCCCCCCTCCTGCGCCGGAATTGATAAATGCTGCTGTGAGTGCGGAAGGTAGGACCGAGGGGAACCGTAATGGTCAATTTTTTTGGGAAGTTCCCTTCCGGAAAGGGGGACAAGAAATTTAGCACCCATAGAGAACCCCTTCGTACTCACTCTGGGTTTGGTCATTTCCCAGGAGACGGTGGCCGTCCCGGGTCGATGCCAAAAAATCCGCAATGGTACACAACTCTCCCGGTGGGGCATTGTCCGAAGGGACCCGATAACGCTGGACTCCGAATTTTGCAAAAGCGGCTTCCTGGAGCTTCCAGAGGCGGGCCAGCGGGGAGAGGGAGTCCCGGGGTAGTAAGAACCTTTGAAAGGCGCACGGAAAGGCGTAGACCGGGGTTTCTGGCGCTGATCGCGGCGTACCTGAGTCCGCTGACCATACGAATGGCTTGGGGAGATAAGGTCCTCCATAAGTCCTGGCCTTTGGATTGAGTGAGCAATTCGTCCTTCCACAGAGTCCGAGTAAGCCTCTCGCCAGAAGACATAGACTAAAGCCTTTCCTGATCCCATCGGGCGTCTCATCTGCTATGTCTGAACTCCAAGCGTATTGGGCCACAGGACTACGTCCCTGTGAAAGCTTTAACATGAGTCAGAATCGATCTCTTGGGGCGTGTGGTGTATCGGAAGCCCTGGTACCAAAAATCTCGGCTAAAATGCCTGCTTAATCACGAGTAATATCGGGGGCTTCAGTTCCAGATCGGGTGAGCCATGCCAGTTGGCATGTACCAGTTGAGCAGGCTGTAAACGTAAGCCACCTTTTTTTCGGAGACCGTGGATACTTGTTGCGGAGCCATCTCGACTGGAATCTCGCATTGATTGAGAAGGGGGAAAACGATAAAACCACTACAGTCGTGCGGCTACCGCCCGCTTAGTCTTCGTGGATCCTTATTTGGAACCTGTGTGACTAAGTGGTACCGGATCTGACTTGCGCCGTCGGTGCAGGAGCCGCCACATGTGTTGCCTGAGGAAAGGTCCTGTACTTGGTTGGGAGAGGAGAGCCACATTGATCCGTTAAGGCCTGGATTTGTTTGGTACAATGGCCGTCATCGTGCAGGCCATGTCATCTGGTCCGCGTCTTGTGGGCTCGACATACAGGTACCGGCCGGTGCTGCTCGCAACCAGCCCCGTCCCTTATACTGAGTTTTAGGTACGTATAGAGCACGCAGCCCGCAGCAAATGAGCGTGTTCCCGAGTGTGTGTTTTTAGGAGTCAGAGGCGTTTTTTGGCCCCCCAGGCCTGTGGTGTTAGCTTTTATCAATACTTTCGGTTACCAGTAAAGAATGGGCCGTCGTCATGCCGTTAGCCAAGGTCAGAGGGATTGGAGATTCCTTAAGTCGGTGTCCAGCAGGGATCGCGAGCCAGAGATTTGCCGTCCGCCAAGCCAAGTCGTGACCTGAGTGAACAAAGAGAGAAATGCCAAGCGTAGTGATCCACAAGTGGAAACTATGTCGGAGCGAGTGGGAATGGTAGGACAGGGCCATAATATAGTGAGGCTGGTGATAGGAAGAGGGGGTCATACCTGGAGGAGTGCATGGAGCTGTCCAGGATGGGTTCCCCTTGATTGGGCAGGCAGGTGAATAGTTTTGGTCTTGGGAAATGAGCCTGTTAGTCATTGGGGGCGTGGTTTCCGCTAGAGCAGTGAAAAATTTATCTTCAAAACTTCAGCTTCACCCCGGGGTGAGAACAAAGGGATCCGCATAAGATGCGGCTGCGGACAGATGCGGACCGTCTGGGGCGGCGGGGAAACCCTAGGGCCGTGTGATGTGACCGCTTCCGCGAGGGACGCACCACGGGCAGTACAGGTAACGAATGTGAGGAGGTCCGCCCGCTGTTAGCGCCGCAATCCCCCGAATCCTCACAGCTACCGGGTGCTGGAGTAACCCGGCGGTATCACATACCTACATCTACAAGTGCACCAACTTTAACACAGGTGTGTGCAGCATGTCACACATTAAGTGGGTTTGACTTTTGGTGGACCACCATGGTGGTTTGGGTGCCCAGGGGCCACCTCATTTACTTTGGGGGGATATCCCATCGAGTGTGGACATTGTTTTTGGGGGGCACTGGTGTTACGGCCGTGCGCTGCCTCATTTGGTGTGGGTGGTATATTGTTGGTTCCCTTTTCATTTTTTGTCATGCAGTAAACTGTTATCTATATCAGTGGTGGGTGTGTTCTTGCATTGGGCTTGTGACGGGGTTATCCAACAGTAGGAATCCCGCACAGGTGGTGCGCTGTCATCCGAGACAATCAGATACACCCCATGCCCGAGCAGCGAAGTTTCAGGCGTCCTGTTTAGCCATCAGTAACGCCGCACCACACCCCGCTCAGTAGCCGCCATATCTCCATAGGGTTATTTCTAACATACCAATAAACGTTAGATAAGATGTTTCATTATAAAATTGTCGCAGAAGGCTTGTTAATCCGGTCCATTTTCTGGTCTCATATTATTCAAGGCCTATGGGAATACATCCAAAATAATCTGCCGGAATTAAGTCTTTCATTGAGTCTTGTGGCAAATATTGTATTAAAAGCTTGTAGATGAGAGTTTAAAAAAAAGAGAAATTATTCTATAATTAGAGCTGTTAGTTGGATCCTCTCCATCCCTGTGAAATAACTATTATATTGGCTTGAGTAGGCATGGTTATGAAAATGATTCCCATCTCATATATTATTAAAGAGTTTACAAGTAGGGAGAAAAAGTTTGACAAACGTTTATACAGTACTACTGGTGGTAAATTTCAGCAGTGTCACGCTGTGCTCACTACAAACTGGCGGGGACCCCACGGTGCGGAGGTGGGATGGATATTACGAACGCCACCCACAGCACTAGGGCACATCTTGAGTGGTAGATTGGTCTGGATATCGGGGGCCGGGGTAGGGAGGTACGGAGAGTGTTGAAGGTGTTAAATAGTCAGGGTTTATAAACGGGGGACGTAGTTTATATTGCCCGTAGTCCAATCGGATGCGGAGAGAGCGAGTGTCAATGCCATAGCCAAGGTCGGGTGCTAGATCCTGTGGGTCAAGCCCGTAGCCGAGGTCGATACCAAGAGTTCATAGTAGTCGGGAGGAAGCCGGGTCGGTACACAAACAAAGGACGTGCTGCAAGACACGACAAGGACTAGAGAGTCCGAGATAATGAGAACAGCACAGGTTCTATGCTCAAGCCAAGTGCCAGCTGGCGACAGCTAAGCATAAATAGGCAGGAAGTCCAATGGAAAGCAGGAGCGTGGGGTGTTGCGTCAGCGAGGGCTGCCATAGGCAGAGTGCAGGTGTAGGAATGCCTATGGATTAGAGTCCAAGCTAGGTGCAGTGCGTTTGATCGTGCCTCGGTGCGCGTGTCCGCGCCTCCCGTGCGCGGTGACACGTGTGTGCCGTGGACAGCCCTATTTGGGTGCTGCTGGCGTCGCACACGCGCGTGTGAGTGCGCTGCGGTCGGGCTCCTTGGGGGAGACAGGAGAAGCTGACGATCCTGTGCGGCATGCGGCGTGATGTGGAGTGCGCCGACGGCGGTGTGCTCCCCGAGCTTCCAATCAGAGCCTGGTGCCTTGGAAGAATCTTAGTGACGTAAGCAATAAGTATTTCCTTAATCGTACTTCCCCTTTTAAGTTTTTAATAGTGAATCTACTACTGGTCTGTAAGGTGTAAGAAGGTTTAAGTTTTTCAATATTTTCTATTATAACGTTATAATTGCAGCAGATTGTGATTTGGAGAGATTAAAAGCACTCAATATCATTAGTTTGTGAACCGCATCTTGTCGAGTACACTTGATTTAGCACAAAAAAAACTACTATTCTAGGAGTTTGTAAACACAGTAAAAGCAGAGAACACGAACAAACACACACACAACACAACACACAACACACACACACACACACACACACACACACACACCACACCACATCCATCCCACACACACACACCACACCCACACACACCCCCACACAACACACACACACACACCACACACACAAACCGTAACAAGGACTAATTGTAGTATATTACTCAATACATAACTTATGTCCAAAAACTAAATGTTCTTACTAAGGAATTTTATTAATTTTTTTGTTAAAAAGCTGCCTGGAGCGGGCTAGTAGCGAGTAGAATTATATATCCCTGTGTATTACACACATATTTCCGTACGACGAAGAAGATTCCTCTGACCTTGACCTCCGACAATGGATTAGGAGATACCCAATCGATGTGCGATTGTTCTTCTGCAACCAGGGCAGGGCAAGCGTAAACCGTGTACCAGGAGCATGGATCACGTCAAAAGTCCATGGTTTCCTTGTGGAGTGAGAAGAACGGGTGATGGGTCCGGTCTCCAAGGAGATATAATGCCGGGGTGATTGGCCAATTATCAATCCGCCAAGGCAAACGGGTGACCTTTTCCTTAGAGATGGGATCTGATTCTGTTCAGAGAAGGGCTGGTCGATGAAGTTCCCCCTCCTGCGCCGGAATTGATTAAATGCTGCTGGGAGGTGCGGAAGTAGGACCGGAGAGGGAAACGTTAATTGTCAATTTTTTTGAGTTTCCCTTCCGGGAAAGGGGACAAGAGATTTAGCACCCAGATCGAACCCCTTCGTACTCACTGGGTTGGTCCTTTTCCCGAGACGGTGGACAGTCACGGGTCAGATGCTCATAGAAGATATCCGCATGGTAACGGGACAACTCTCCGGTTGGGCGCAATTTGTCGAAGGGTACCCGAGAAAACGCTGGACCTAATCCTTCCGAGTTGCATCTGCTTCCGGAGCTTTCCAGAGCGGCAGCGGGGAGAAGGCGGTCCCGGGTAGTAGAGAACCTGGAAAAGGAGCACTGAAAGGCGTAGACCGGGTTGCCTGGGCTGAGCCGCGGCGTACCTGAATTCAGCTGATCCATACGAATTGTCTTGGGAGATAAGGTCCCCATAAGTCCTGGCCTGGTTGAGTAGCCAGTTCGTCTTCACAGAGTCCGATAAGCCTCTCCAGAAAGACAGAGACTAAAGCCTCCTGATCCCATCGCCGAGGTGTCTCAGCTGCTATGGTCCTGAACTCCAAGGCTTATTGGGCCAACCAGGACACTTCCCTGTGAAAGCTGTAACATGGAGTCTAAGCAGTCTCTTGGCGTGTGGGGGTATCGAAGAACCTGTCAAAATCTCGTCTAAAATGCTGGCGTATCACGAGTCATATCGGGCGCAGTTCCCAGATCGGGGAGGGCCGCATGCCAGTGCATTCCAGTGATCAGGCTGGAAACGTAACCCACCTTTTTTCGACCAGTGGAATACTGGTTGTCGGAAGCCATTTCGAACCGGGGGGGATCCAAAAAGATCTCGTCATTGATTGAGAAAACCACGACAGGCGGGGCGGATCCCCCGCTTAGGCTTCGTAGGCCGTAATTTTCGGACCTTGGGACGAAGTGGATACCGATCTGACTGCGCCGGCGGTGCAGCCACAGGTTGGTGCCTGAAGAGAAAGTCCTGTACTTGTTTGGAGAGGAGAGCGCACTTGATTCCGTTAAGGCCTGGATTTGTTGGTACATGGCCGTCATCATGAGCCATTCAGTACTGGTCCTGCGTCTTGTTGGCTCGACATAATGTTAACCCCGGTGCTGCTCGCAGACCAGACCCGTCCCTTATCTGAGGTGAGGGAACGTAGATGACACGCACACCGCAGCAAAAGGAGCGTGTCCGGAGTGTGGGTTTTAGAGGGGCCGTTGGCCAGGGCCAGGTGGTGTTAGCTTAGCATACTTGTCGGTACCCAGTAAAGAAGTCCGTCGCGTCATTGCCGTTAGCCAAGGTCCAGGGATTGGAGAATTCCGTAAGGGTCGGTGTCCAAGCAGGGATCGAGAGCCAGAGATTGACGTCCGCCAAGCAAGTCGTGACCTGAGTGAACAAAGAGAGAAAGTGCCAGCGTGCGATCCAAGTGGAAACTATGTTTCGAGCGATGTGGGAATGGTAAGGACAGGCATATATAGTGAGCTGGGTGAATAGGAAAGGTGGCAGACCTGAGGAGAGCATGGACTGTCCCGGATAGGGCCGCCTTGATTGGTCTCAGAAGGCAGGTGAGATAGTTTGGTTTGGGAAATAGTGTTATTCAATTGGGGGCGTGGTTTACTGCTAGTAGGGCAGTGAATAAATTATCTTCAAAACCCTGAAAATGGCAGCCGCATGAGAGATGCGGCCGCGGAGCAGAGGCGGACCGCTGAAAAGGCGGCGGGAACCCCTAGGGCATGTGAGGTGACCGGCGTCGGCGAGGGGGACGCACCACGGCAGTAGCAGGTAACCGAAGGTGAGGAGGGGCCGGGGCGCTGTGAGCGCACGCAATCCCAGAATCCTCCCACGCTACCATACCGGTTGCTGGAGGTACCCGGCCAGTATCACACCTACATCTCCCAAGTTACCAACTTTAACACAGGTTGTGTGCAGCGCTGTTTGCACACATTAGGTGGTTGAAAAACTTTTGTGGACACCAGGGTTGTTTGGGGGCCCATGTGCCACCGTCAGTCTACTTTTGGGGGGATATCCCTTCCAGTGTGGACATGTGTTGGAGGTCACTGGGGTTACGGCCGTGACGCGCTGCCTATTTGTGTGTGGGTGTTTATGGTGTTTTTCCCTTTCCATTTGCAGCAGTAAACTGTTATCTAGATCAGTGTGGTGTGTTATGCAAGTTGGGTACTCTGTGACGGCGTTTATCCACATAGTAAGGATCCGCTCACAGGTGGGTGGCGCTGTCACCAGAAAATCATTACACCCCAGGCTCCGAGCAGCAGAAGTTTCACAGGGCGTCCTGTGGCCATAGGTAACGGCACCCGCACACACTCTCATAGCCGCTATATTCCCATAGGGTTTCGTTTCTACATCAAAAAAGTAGATAAGATGTCATTAGTAAAAATTGTCCGCAGAAGGCTTGGTTTAATGCGGTCAATTTTCTGTCTCCTATTATTCAAGGCCTATGGGAATAAATCCAAAATTAATCTGGCCGGATTAAGTCTGGCATTGAGTCTTGTGGCAAATATTTTATTTAAAAGCTTAGATGAGAGTTTAAACGGAGAAATAGTCTATAATAAGCTGTTATTTGGAGCCTCCCTCTCCATCCCTGTGACATACTATTAATTATATTGGCTTTAAGTAGCAATGGTTATGAAAATTTAATTCCCATCTCATATATTATTAAAAGAGTTTAAACAAGGTAGGGAGAAAAAGTTGTGACAAAACGTTTATACAGTAACTACTGGTTGGTAAATTCTCAGTGTCACGCTGTGCTCACTGCCAACTATGCGGGACACGGTGCGGATGTGGGAATGGATATTAACGCCACCCCCAAGCCACGAGGGCACATCTTTCGTGTAATTGTCTGGATATCCTGTGCCGGGGTAGGGAGGTACTGATTAGTTGAAGGAAAGTTAGAAGAGTCCAGGGTAGAAAGGGGGACGTAGTATATTGCCGTAGCCAAGGTGCCGGATGCGGAGATATCGGAGTTGTTCATTCCATAGCCAGGTCGGGGGATGAGCAGCCTCGTGGTGTCATGCGTAGCCGAGTCATATACCAGGAGTCAGAGTAGTCGAAGGAGGAATCCGGGTCGTACACAATGACGGGACTGCAAGACAGACGGACTATGGGCAGAAGTAATGATAACGCCACATGGTTTCTAGGCTCAGCCAAAAGTGCCATTGGCACATGCTAAGCATAAATAGGCAAGGAAGTCAATGGAAAGAGATCGTGGGGTGTGCGTCCAGCGAGGGCTGCCATAGGGGCAGAGTGCGTGGAGGAGTGCCTATGGAGTAGGAAGGCAGGGCTAGGTGGCATTGCGTGTGATCGTGCCTCGGTGCGCGTGTTCCGCGCCTTCCGTGCGCGTAGACAGCGTGTGTGCCGTGGGACAGCCTATTTGGGTGCTGCTGGCGTGCGCCGCGCGTGTGGTGCAGCGCGGCGGGCGGCATTTTAGGGGAGGACAGAGAAGCGGACGAGCCTGCTGCAGTGCGGGTGAGTGGGGGAGTGCGCCGACGGCGTGTTGCTCCCGAGCTTCACAATATCAGAGCCTGGTGCCTTGGCAGATCTTAGTGAATTTTACAGCAATAATTATTTCCCTTATCAGTATTCCTTGTTTAATAAGTGAATCTACATACATGTCTGTAAGTGTAAAGAAGGTTAGATGTGTTTCAATATTTTTCTATTATACGTTATTAAATGCAGCAGATTGGATTTGGAGAGAGTTAAAAAGCGACTACAATCAATTAGTTTGTGAAAACGCATCTTGTCGAGTACACTTGATTTAGCAAGAAAAAAACTACTATTCTAGTAGTTGTACACAGTAAAGCATGAACAAGCGAACAACACACACACACACCACACACACACACCACACACACCACCTCACACACACAACAACACACACACACACACAACCACACACCACACACACACACACACCACACAACAACACAACAACTTAACAAGGACTAATTGTAGTAATTATTGTACAACAATAAAATAAACTTATGTCAAAAAACCTAATGTTCTTTCTTACTTAGGAATTTTTTTTTAAATTAATTTTTTTGTTAAAAAACTGCTGGGGCGGGGCTATGGTAGCGAGTAGATATATATATATATTCCTGTGTATATACACACATTATATATATATATATATATCATATATATATATAGTATATAGTAGATATATATATACACACAACAAAAACTACGAGACACAAAAAGACAAACAAACCAACAACATCATAGAGACAAGGAAAGGGAATAGAACGGAGATGAAACAAAAGAGAAGGGGTGGAGGGAAAGCCAAAGATTTAACCTTAAAAATAGAATACACAATTGAAAAATAATAAAATAAAAAACACTGTAACTCCCAGACAGGCTATCCGCAGGATCAACCACCACCTTCCTCGAACTCCTTCCAAAAAACAAAAAGGGACAGACGCGGGCGTCCATAGAGTAAATAGTAAAAGGTTATTACCACAATGCTAAATCAGGTCACTCACACAATCAGTAGAGTAAGCGCCTTGACAAAAAGCTCTGGTATCCTGTGATTCATTCTGCCGTTAGTATGGAGCTGAAACCTTGCGGTAGAAGCGTGCACTGATCTTCCACATAACCACAGCCGAGGTTAGCTTCAGTAGGGTGTTGCGTCCCACACAAGGTCCCGGCACAACGGTAATCTGCACTTCCAATTCCTTTTTTCTTCCTGCAGCCCCCTTCGTACGTAGTTAGCAGGTACAAGTGTAAAAACAGTTCGAGGCTCAGTCAAAAGAGCGTTTAAACCTTACGCGTTTTGTCGCTAGGGGACAGTGGGCGACTTCATCAGAGGTGTACAAGGGATTTTACCGGTTGTGACTGTCCTATGCCACATTGCGGGCTTGAGGTACTTGGGACTTCGTTCCCAGAGGTACTCTGGACCGCACTAAGTCACACCGGTAGGAATCCTTGCAATGCAGGGACTGCTCACAGCTCCATGGGAAAGCATCTGGCTTAATGCTGATGAGAAACCCGCCCAACTGCTAACACAGGAACAAAGCCGACTGCTTACTGCTGAATGTAGGATTAGACGGTCATAGAAAGCGTCCCCAAGCGGGCTTTTTGCACAGAAGCTCACTTCGTCAGGCTCGGGAGCTGTGGCAGACCGTGGAGCCATCCTGATGCAATGGATTCAACCGTGTGACTTCTAGCCACATTGCGGGCTGAGGTTTGTAACCTGGGGCATTCGTTCCGGATACTTTGTTTTCTGGACCCGTGCTATATACTCAGATGGACTGCGGTGTATTTTCAGGTAGTTTGCACGGTACATGCGCACTTTTTCAGCTCGATCTACCCATGGCAGCACTTTACCCAACATTCTACAAGCAAGGAGTTTGTCAGGCTCACACTGAATGGGACAGAAGGATACTCAGCCTAATACTACACACTGGTCGTATTGAATTCAGGACGTCTATAGCTTAGAGCTGGCTTATATGAATCATTCATCATTAGAGCATATCACATGGACCATCTTGCGTTGTAATGCCATTCGGGCATTTCCTAGAGATTGCTCTGAGATGAATCTATTAATGTTTAGGATGGCTCATATTACTATCTGCCATAAGACGGCATCATATTGAATTCCCAGGGTTTTTGAACTATATACGACCTCTATTAAACATCCTTTCATGACGTGTTCATAAACATTTTGATAGAGGTACGTATTCCTCCATGTTGCCAGCGCTGGGCAGATATCCCCAATTGTTTAGAGAGGTCATTTCTAACCCCTGCTAGATTAAGTGATATCTGTGCCGCTGAAGACATCTTGAATTACCTTATTTGTTTTCTTACTACATGGTGCCTGTGGTTACTATCACATACTGTATCCTTTTGACATATTAGCAGTTTTCAACTTCGCATATCATACTGACGCATTTAACCTTATTTGGAATGTATTCAATCATACGTTTTTAGTTATTTTATATTTATCACTGTCTATGTGTCTTACTATTGTTTATAATTTAATACATTTTGTAATATTTTTCACCCCACCGCGAGTGCACCCGGGCAAGTGTGAGTTTCCGCGAAATCTGTCTTTTAGGACTTGCTTAATCTTGTGTTGTTCAATGTGAATGACTCCTGGGAGCACCGTTTATATACAATTTAATAGGGTGGGTTGTGTCTGGATTTATTCTGGTAGCAGTTGCTTTTCTCAGCTCCCCCCCCTTTTCCTCCGAGCCAGAAAAAATATTGTGAATATTGAAAAAAGGGATTCAAGTTTTGACGCCCATTGAGGTTGAAGAAGTCCTTCCTGGGATATCTTTTGGCAAAACTTCGCATAAGTTTTCTTTCTTATGTCTGCCACAGTGACGTCCCAAATGAGGAATCATCATGATAAACGGACGCATTCCACTCCTTCTGGGAGTGCTGCAATTGCAGTAGTGAAACAACATCTTGTGCATGTGCAAATCTCCAATGGTAACCCCTTCAAACAGCTGATCCCACCTAAAGGAGATCGTGAAAAGTGCATAGATGATGCTCTCTTTTGCGAAGATCTGACGAATCCATTTGATGCATCCATTATTTACGTCTTGTCCTTTTCACCTGGAATTCATGTCTGGTTGGGAATATGGTGATGCTCTTGTTTAATAGTTTGCATGTCATTATTTTGGGCCGCCAAACAAACAAACAAAGAGATCCATTTTATTTTCTAGAACAAATCAAATAAGAGGGGGCACCCAGTTTTGCTGGTTTCAAACCTTTCATCACATCACGTGTAATTAATGTCGTGTTCCTTTCGAGCACACATGGACTCCCAGGTTGGCTATGTAGTTGGAAAGAATGTGCATCTTCTCTTAAAAGTCATTTTATATGGACCAAATCATACATTTTGCATCACGAGATGTCTTGTGTCCTGAGGAAGAACATTTAAAGTGTTCTGTTGCCGCACAATGGCACAACCATTGTGTGCCTCCGCTTTCCATGTGTACCCTATAGTTATCTTGCTTTGTCTGTTTTAGGTATTAATTGTCCATTGTATGCTTTCTGTATAGTCCTCTTCTTCTGCAAAGGGGTTTGCATCTTAATACTCGCCACCATCTGTTGAACAGGACATTGATTTCAGCTCCAGTGCATGTGATCTGTGAGTGGTTATTATTATCTAATGTAATAGTCTATTCTTCTCTGGTTGGGGACTTTTGTTTGTCCATACCAACAAAACTGAGGC
This sequence comes from Ascaphus truei, assembly GCA_036426205.1. Lineage (NCBI taxonomy): Eukaryota > Metazoa > Chordata > Amphibia > Anura > Ascaphidae > Ascaphus > Ascaphus truei. The sequence goes on from WSYH01000649.1 coordinate 159,579, forward strand.
TTTCATTGGAACTAGTGGGTTTTATTTCTTCACGTGTAATCCCTTTCTCTCGGCTCCAAGGGTCCATCAAATAGCTTAGTAAAATGAATGCCAGTCTCTCAGGGCAAGTTAATAATTATGTGGGTGTTACAGGGCCGGCCCTGTATGAACATTTATTACACAAGGCACAGGAACTTTATATAAATAGTCCTTTTATTTCAAATGTCCGAATCATATTTTAAAATATGACATGGATGGTAAGATATAACACACCGATCTAAATATAGAACAAAAAAAAAAAGAAACCCCCAAAATGACGAAACCCCAAATTTGTTGTGTACAAAAAAATATCAATACATTTTATTTAGAACAATATCACTCATATCACACCATGAAATAGAAATGAAAACATTTAAAAGCACCAAAAAAGTTGGCAATCAGCATATATAAGGATATAAATATACTAATGAGGCAGATATGAACTTGTGATTGGGAGCCAAAGACTCACTCGCACAGTAATACCACCGTACCCGGCACCATATATCAAATACAGATCAAAAAAAGGATTGGGGAAATCACCTCTATGAAGGTCACTGGCCTAACCAGAGGAGGTACAGTACTTACATTGACGCCAGTTGAAATGGATATGGATAGAAATATCTTTGGATTCAGCTACACCACTGGAGCCTTCCTCGGTGGAGACTATATATCAGTTCCATTAGTTTGGAACTACATTGATATATTGCATACCTTCTCAAATTCATCCCCTTGCACCAATAATCAATACAATTAGCTTCCCTATCCTTCTAAAGACGTTTCTTTCTTTTTTTTAAATGAATGTTCATTTTTCAACCATACATTATATAATTTATGGTGGGTAAAAAAAAGTGACAAAACCACCTTCACCATAAACTGTTCACAAATTAAAATATACCCTTGTGAGCACATTCACATGTCTTTGACAGGTCTGCAACCCTGCCTTTCACCATTATCTCCTAGTATACAGTGGGGCCTATTCACTAGGCAGTGATAAAATCAGTGCATCTGCGCGCCGACTATGGGCCCTATTCACCAAGCGCGAAAATAAAATCGCCGGGCTGTTAAAATCAGCCAGTTTGGGCAGCGTTGCTATCACGGTACCGAAAGCCCAGAATACCTGTGATAGTAACATTTGCAAACATGGCGAGTAGCGCAGAGTGTTGATGATCGCCTCTCTGAAAAGGGCGATTTCTTTCTGCTGCAGAAGAGAGGCGCCTCCCTGCGCAAATCTCGCCAGAGCTTCATTTTTTTTTAATATAACATGTAATACATGTACTGTAGCAGGGGTCTCCGAGCACGAACGTTTTTGATTTTAGGTCCAGGGATCCCCGTGCTTCCCAGATACAGGCCCCGTTAACGGGGTGCCGGTATCTTCTATGCATTTATTCCACGGTCACGTGACGGGACCATTTAACAATAGCATGTTTATTGAGGGCAGAGGGGGTGAGTGAAGTGGGTACTTGCCTTCACTCACCCCCTCTGCCCCCAAAAACATTACTATGTACTAAACCACCAATACACAACCACCCCCAAAGTGCCCCTCATAAAACATTTATTTGTTTTCTGGCACAGGATGATGACAGAGGCGGCCGGGTCCCCCAGGTTGTCCCTGCGAGTGTCCTTGGGTCTCCAGTGGTCCCTGCAGGTGTCAGAGGCCTACAGGGGTTCCCCCGGCGGTCCCCGTGGGTGTCAGGGGCCTCGGGTGGTCCCCGGGGTGTCTGGGTGGTCCTCAGGTGGTCCCCACGGTTGCTGGTGGGCCCTCGGTTGTCCCACGGGTTTTTGGGGGCCCTCTAGTGGGCCCTGCAGGTGTCCGGGGGTCCTCAGGTGGTCCCCATGGGTGTCCGGGGGTCCTTGGATGGTCCCCCGGGTGTCTGGGGGTCCTCAGCTGGTCCCTGCGAGTGTCCAGGGGTCCTCGGTGGTCCCAGCAGTGTCTGGGTCCCCGGTTGGTCCCCATGGGTTCTCGGTGGTGTCCGTGGGTCCCCGCTGGCCTGCGGTACCATCCCAGTGGCAACATTTTTTGCTAACATATAAATAAATACACCCCACCACAGCCCCTTACCCCCCAACACACACCAGTACAGTAATGGTCAAAATAACTATTATCCAGCTATGGATATAGCTCATTTGCCCATTATTAAATCAAACATTAGCCAGCCAGCATAAATAAAGTAAATAAACCTTTCTACTTACCCTGCCATCATGAAGGACGTCCTCATGCCATACAGTAGAGGCAGCGATTATTCTAACAAAAAACAGTGGCAATTCCCCAAAAGACCCAGGAAACACCCACGGTACATTCTGAATACATGCCTAAACTTTCCTTAAACTAGCCCCACATTCTGCATTGATTAATGGCCATCAGATTAACAGCGGGGTCCCTGGCAGTCCCATTCAAACTGAATTGGACTGCCAGGGATCCCTGCTGTGTTAATCTATGGTCGTTTCATGCAGAAATGCCTTAAACGTGCCTCAAAACTAGCCCAACATACCCGCACATACCCAGCACAACATCCCCAGCACATACCCAGAATGTAACCCGCTAGTTTACGGCAAATGTTAGATAAGCGTTGCTATCTACTGTGTATGGCTCAATAGTAATTTTGCCCATAACTGTACGTATGCATTGGCATTGGGGGGGGGGGGGGTGGTTTGGTTATTTATAGCAATGTATTGCACATTTTTGTTTTTCGGCACAGGATAGGGATCAGCCAAGACCCCTGGACACCCGTGGGCCTCCGACACCCCGCCGCCTCATGATTGATATCAGTGCTGAAAAAAATCATTTTTTGCATATCTCAATATTTTTACCGCCAGCCTTTAGCGTATACTCAGATAAACTTATCACACAGCTTCTGAAGAGTTGTTCTGGCAAAAGGGCTTTTTTCCTTTTTTTGGGCCTATCTGACGACTTTTTTGTCTGACTGTTTAGGGGTAAAAAAAGCCATGATACTGCACTATTATCACTGCTTTGTGAATAGCAGATCAGGCAGTATTACGCTATAAAGGCATTTATCCGCCACTAAACCACTTATCGCGGCTTTGTGAATCGGCCCACTGCAGCCAGGGATTCGGGGTAATGACATGCAAATGTGCACAATGCTTATTACTTTTTGCTTCTTATCCATTTTAACATAGATCCCTATACCTATGCCTGCCATATTACGCAGCTTTTCAGCACAGCCTGGGTTAAGAAGTGCATAACCATTAATTTTTCAATATACCAAAATATAATGTATAATGCACTATTTCCAACATCAATGTTTCCATCTGAATCCTCATGTGCAAGTCTTCATAAACAATTATTGCATATATTTATAAATGGTGACATTTACCATATGTGGGGGGGAAATCAGCACATATTTTCCTATTGGCGTATAATAAATATAATTACCGTTGCAAATCATTTTCCTATGTTTTTTTTTCTAAACAGTCACAGAATATAATGCATAAAGTACCACCACCCGGCTCTTTCAATTATATATGAGGGTGGGGAGGGATCCTTCCAAACACATTCCCCATTTTTCTCTCTAACGGCATTTACTTCTTAGAGTCACATTGCTATACTAACAATTAAGAAAGATGAGATGATTTGGCCAACTAGAGACTAACAATAAACTACATAAAGTACAGGCCCAACTGAAAGGGAACTGTAGAAGAACTCTACTCACTCCCTGGGAATAAGGGTGTGGCTATTTCACTCATTTCTTCCCCTTGATGAGATTACTAAATGGGAGGGGCGGCATCCGATGACTCCATGCAATTTAACCCCTTCGACCCCTTAACCTCACAATAGCCAATTATGAGGGGGCTACATACTGCATTCACACACATATTGCCAAATTTGACAAAATGATTGTATTTGTGACACTTTTTGCACGTTTGTTCTTTGACCTTTCACTACAGCAGGGCGGCTGACAGGGGGGGACAGCTGGGTAACTTTCCCGGCCCAGATGGCCAACGCTAGAATGTTGAGTTGGCTCAACTTCTGCATCCGGCTGCTGGGCCTCTGATTGTGGCCGGTCTCAGTTGATGCTTCCCCTGCCAGTCCCTTCTGGCCGCGTCTTCTCTCCTTCACCGAAGTCGGGTCCAACTTCCGCATCCGCCACGGGACCGGCGTGACACCGAGCCTCTCCCATAAAGGTAAAGGTGGAGGGTGTGTGTGGGGTGGAGGGGAAGGCAGTATTTTACTGTGTGGGGTATTGTGCTGTACGGGAGCCATTGTGGCTGTGGGGTATTTTGCTGTAGGGGGTGAGGTATTGTGCTTTAGGGGGTGTGTATTGTGAGGTATTGTGCTATGGGGGAAGATTATTGTGTTTTGTGCGGTAGTGAATATTGTGCTGGAGGCCTCTCCCATAAGGTAAAGTGTGTGTGGGAGGGGGAGGGGCTATGGTACTGTGTGTATTGTGCTGTAGGGGGTGTGGTATGTGAGGTATTGTGCTATGGGGGGGAAGATTATTGTGTTTTGTGCGGTAGGTGGATATTGTGCTAGAGGCCTCTCCCATAAGGTAAAGTGTGTGTGTGGGAGGTGGGGGGGGGGGGCTTATGTACTGTTGTGTATTGTGCTGTAGGGGGTGTGGTATTGTGAGGTATTGTGCTATAGGGGGGGGAATATTATTGTGTTTTGTGCGGTAGGTGGATATTGTGCTGGAGGCCTCTCCCATAAGGTAAAAGTGTGTGTGTGGGGAGGTGGGGGGGAGGGGGTATGGTACTGTGGGGGTTATTGTGCTGAAGGGGAGTGATTGTGGGGTATTGTGTTGATGGGGTGTATTGACAGGGAAATACTATTTCACTGACAGACAAAAGTGTTTAGGTTCGGACTGTTGATCTCACTCACAAACAAACATGAACACACCAACACCAACTCATAATAAAGATTAGTTTATTGAAATGCTTAGCTGCGGACAGTATTAGACGTCAGGATATCACACACACGCAGTTACACCAGAGAGCCGCCACACCTCGCACAGGTACCTGGCGATTAGAGTTCATATTCCTGGACCTACGGCACGACTTGACCGTTGTCCTTGTTCACAAGCGAGGTTCCTCCCTCCCTCCTCCCAAAACAAACTTATATACCGTTATCTCCTGGGCAGTTTACCACTAGTTTAGTGATACCCACGTCACTGCATACCGAGGATTTTGACGCATACATAGATTTTGTGATAGTCCCACTTCTAATTTCCAGAGGGTAACAAACGGTTTGACATTTGCAACCCAGATACCGTCTCACATTTAATATCGTGACACACGAGTACTTCTGCTCATTACAGATACTGTGGGGTGCATCAACACACTTACTAAAAAATGTACCTCTTTGAGTGCCAATAACCTAACTCAGAAAAGAGGAAGTGTCCTCTGATCTGATCTAACTATGCCGACAGGAAAGTCTTTCTGCATATATGTGGGGTGCATAAAATATGAATTATCACGTATAATGTGAATCTTTTAATGATCAGTGATTTGGTGACCGTCTCGTCCCCTCTGCGTTGGCCAGAGAAAGTCTCAGGAAGTTATGTTGTGTCTTTGAAGCTGATCCTGGCAGATAAAATCAGATCTGCCGACTGTCAGCTTAATGTAAGGATGGTATACTTTTAATTGTTTTATTACCCTAATAAAGTCAGGCCCCATGACCATCTATATTACCCCCACAAGAGATAGGGGCAAAAGCTCTTTTAAAATTAAACTGAACCCCTTGTTTACTGGACAGCTCACACAATTTAACCATGGCGTGGCTCTATCGGGTCAATTCCTAGGAAGGGCGGACTCCTTAAAGAGGCAATCCAAGCATGCAATTGTTTTTATTGTTAACATAGGGTTGAAGCAGGGGTCTCCGAAGCTGAACACCAATCATTTCAGCTGCGAGGAGCCCCTGCTACCAGAGATACACACCTCAGTAGGGGGTGCCGGTAGCTGCTCAGCTAGCAGGGATCACGTAACGGCAAAGTTTAAAGCTCCCTTGGCCTACGGGCCAATAGGAAGCCGTGACGTCATCAGAGTTGGCTTCCTATTGGCCTGCGTGAAGCAGGAGTTTTAAACTTTGCCGAGATACCGGCACCCCCATTGGAGGAAAGTATCTCGGGAAGCAGGAGGTCCCCGGAGGTGAAATTAACGAAGTTCAGCTCCGGAAACCCCCTGCTTCAAACATATGTTAAAAAAATAATTACTTGAAGTACGTGAATTGCTCCTTTAAATATATGTCACTGCCCTTTGTGTGCCGAGTAACTGGCACCACACGTATAAGCTTATGCATATGCAAATACATGCTCATGTCAGGATGTTATTTCAAAAGGTCAAACCTATTACTGCCTGAGGAGAGGCTAATACAGTGTGGCTAGGAAAGCATTACTACAATGTTTCCAGTTCATAAATATAAACAAAGACGTTACCTGACAAAGGACTCACAAGTACTTATAGAGTAGCAGTGGCCAACTCCAGTCCTCAAGACTCCCTAACAGGCCAGGTTTTAAGGATATCTCTGCTTCAGCACAGGTGGCACAGTCAATGACTGAACCACTCATGGAGCCACCGGGGCTTAAGCAGGGATATCCTTAAAACCTGACCTGGTGGTGGCCCTTGAGGACTGGAGTTGGCCACCCCTGTTATGGAGCATGAGAACAACACGTTGTATCAGGAATGGGATATTACAGTGAGCTTTGCATAGACAATCTTACAATTCCAAAAAGAACATCTCAGAGGGATCTGTGAAACAGCAGCAATTATTACCAGCAATATAAATAAGTACCAGTGGAGATGGACAACCTACAGTAAAGCCACTTCTTGGATTCAGGGGAAGTCTAGAGAACACATGGAAGTGTTTCCAAGAAAAGGGTCATGTTATATCTGGAGGCAACTGATAAAAACACCTTGAGTAGCTCTAAAAAAAAAGTGGCTTTGTTGTTAAATATACATATTAACAGTGTGCTGTCTCTTTTTGCTGGACTTTGGCCTGGTAAATATGATATATATATAATATATTATATATATATATATATCTATATATATTATTATATATATATAATATATATATATATAATATATATATATAACATATTTACCAGCCAAAGTCACAGCAGTCCTGATGAAATCACGTAATGTAAGAAACGCGTAGAGTGTATGTCGCGTTGTTAGTGTGGGTACTCACCTATGCATCTTGGACTCATAGACGCTACAGGCAGCAATTTTCAGCTCGCACGCAGCACACAGCTCTGCCCGGAACTTAATATATGCTACTGTAGTTTCATTTCCGGAGGAGAATACGTGCAACAGTGTTGCTTCCTGAGTTCCCGCTGGACGGAGACCCAGAGGAGCACTGCGATCCCATGCGGTGAGGATACCGAGTGAGCTGAGTAGCTGAATCCTCGTCTGCTGCATGAGTATACCTCATAAAACGCTGTTTTTACTTTGTTGGATTTTAAGGGATAATAAATGTGTATTTTTTTTGGACTTATTGCACTAGGATCGGGCTCTTTCTTTTTGTGTTTTCTGTACAGATTTACTTGGAATTCGTTGGTTTTCTGTGGAAGGCAGCCGGATCCTGTTAGCAGCGAGATCAAACGACTGATCCATTCATTTTTGACCTTTCAATATTGGTCTATGCATTTGTAGTTGTAATTTTATTGATTTTTTTATTCGTTATTATCCCTTGTTCAATTCATGTACAGTATCTGGTCACGTACACTTTGATCTCGCATTATATAGACATTAGCAACATTTAGATATACACACAATATTCTTAATTTATAATATCACTAATTATCTAATTTGCTTTTTCATCATCTAGTAATCACGTCATCATTTAAATAGCCCATAATTTTATGGGCATTTCTTATATACGTGCTATATTTAGCTAAATATCTATATCCACTTATAGAGTGTCGCTCTCTCTCACTCTCTCTCGCCAACGTTCATGAAGGTCTCTCTGTGGGACCAAAATGTTGGCTGCGGTGTATTTTGTGTTCTAATGCAAGACATTTGGATTATACCACACAGTGCCAATCAGCACTGTAAATTAATGCCAGCCAACTACTCCATCCCTACTCTGATTGGTTCAAGTACCATGTGAGTCCGGCCATGTGTCTTTTCATGACGTTTTCTTAAAGGCAATTGCAGCAAAGCCATTCTGATTGGCTGTGCTGGCATTGCCTTTAAGTGACGTCATCAAATTTTTTTACATCGGCCAAAACATATATATATATATATATATATATATATATATATATATATATATATATGAAAACAACAGAGGGAAAGCAACCTTTAAATATCACACGGACATAGATGAAAGTGTAACAAAATAAATTTTATTAAAGTGAATAAAACAGGGGATAAAGTTAAAAGGTGAGGGGGGCTCAACACTACCTAGACAATGTGGACCTGGAGGCAAGGGTCTAAATTTAGATCCAAAGCAAGACATGCACAAAACACAGGAGGCTCTATCTAAGCACACCTATGTAACAATCAACCTACACTGAGATCTTGTGACCACATGAAAAATTACCATATAGTTTTTACAATAGTTGCATAGTGTGGGTACACAAGTTGTGAAGGTAACAGAGTGAAAAATACGTCACCGCTCAGTATGTAGATGTCACGGGCAGAAAGGTAGGTCAAAACTCCATGTCAGGTGGAAAAAGGTAGGGGCCCCCCTCAGCAAGACTCCCACTCCAACGCGTTTCGACGAGAAACTGTCTTCTTCTGGGAGTGGTGAGGGAGAAAATGAGCTAGATTTTATAGGGAAATTTTAACAGTCAAATTCGCGCCATATAAATCTGAGAATTGCAAGCAGCTGTTAAGGGGCGGGGTGTCTGCTGGTAACACAGCGTCATTGGGTCCATTCCGAGAAGCTGTGGATGCTATTGGGCAGTATAGATCACGTGATGCTCACTGCGTCTATCCCTATGTAAATTTAGGGGTGGTACATGTGACGTCATGACGCTGTTAGCTTCGTAGCTCCACAAGCGACATAGAGCCTCCCACAGTGGCCCAAAGTGACCATAAGTCAGGGGGAAGTGAAATAAAGGTTTGCAGCTAACATACAGCTGCCTGCTTTGTCCAGGAGCAGAGTACACGAGTGATGCGCGTGACGGCACACTTGCTACTTGTTACAATAAAACGGAATGGTTACTGCTGAAAAGGTATTAGCAGAGGACTAATGATGACATACAAACACAGTTTAGTACGAACAACATCTCTGTCATAACAATCTATTGTGTTTATATGTCATCATTAGTCCTCTGCTAATACCTTTTCAGCAGTAACCATTCAGTTTTATTGTAACAAGTAGGAAGTGTGCCCTCCCATCCCGTTTTGACAGGACTTTCTATGTAAATTGTTTATATGGTTGCTAGATCAACCGCACGGCACCACACGCTTTGCGTGATGACGTCACACACGTTATGCGATGACGTCACGCACATCACTCGTGTACTCTGCTCCTGGACAAAGCAAGCAGCTGTATGTTAGCTGCAAACCTTTATTTCACTTCCCCCTGACTTATGATCACTTTGGGCCACTGTGGGAGGCTCTATGTCGCTTGTGGAGCTACGAAGCTCACAGCGTGATGACACCCCGCCCCTTAACAGCTGCTTGCAATTCTCAGATTTATATGGCGCGAATTTGACTGTTAAAATTTCCCTATAAAATCTAGCTAATTTTCTCCCTCACCACTCCCAGAAGAAGACAGTTTCTCGTCGAAACGCGTTGGAGTGGGAGTCTTGCTGAGGGGGGCCCCTACCTTTTTCCACCTGACATGGAGTTTTGACCTACCTTTCTGCCCGTGACATCTAGAAACTGAGCGGTGACGTATTTTTCACTCTGTTACCTTCACAACTTGTGTACCCACTCTATGCAACCATTGTACAAACTATATGGTAATTTTTCATGTGGTCACAAGATCTCAGTGTAGGTTGAGTGTTACATAGGTGTGCTTAGATAGAGCCTCCTGTGTCCTGTGCATGTCTTGCTTTGGATCTAAATTTAGACCCTTGCCTCCAGGTCCACATTGTCTAGGTAGTGTTGAGCCCCCCTCACCCTTTAACTTTATCCCCTGTTTTATTCACTTTAATAAAATTTATTTTGTTACACTTTCATCTATGTCCGTGTGATATTTAAAGGTTGCTTTCCCTCTGTTGTTTTCATATTTATTTAACCTTTAGCACCACTGTTAAGTCTTACTACACATGACTCATTTACAGGTGTTTTGGACACAACTTATTTAAGTGTAGAGCGATATTCCTGTGTGTCACAATATATATATATATATATGGAACAAAAAAACAAAAACAAACGAAGTAGCGCCTATAATTAACCCTGAATTAAAGCTGGTGATAGTACAGAACTAATAGACTAAAAGTGACAATGCCTAGTGGGGCGGTGTGATATGCGTTATTAACCAATGATATAAACTTGTAATCTCAAAAGTGAAACAAGTAAATTACATTAAATTATAAAATATAATATAAATAATATAAAAAACTAAACCATTTAATAAAAAAGAAAATATGAAAAAGTGAAAAAATCAGAAAAATTTAAATAAAAACTTTAAAAAACTTTTAGTAAACCTTTGAAAAAACAAAGTCCTGTTCCAATGTCAATTACTTCCAAGTGCTTGCAGCCCGTTTCAAAGGGATCACCAATCCCTGACCAAATCTGTGAAAAAAGAAAGAAAATACAGGCGCACACCTAGTGCATTAACGTAATAAAAATTGTATTAAAGGAACATAAAATCAAACAAATGCCCACTCACAAGAGTACTGCAAATATAAGCATTCATGAGATTGGCTCTCATGTGCCAGCACCACGGTCCTCTCAGTCCGGCTCGAGGCAGCAGCGTTCTCCCGTGACCCTCCTTCGTGAAGCCGGATGTAGATTGCCTCTTAATAGGTGCACGGCAAAAGGAGTCCCTCCGGGAGCCAGAGCTGTAGATCTTTTGTGCCGGTAGCAGGGTCATGGAAGACACAGGAGCCTTACGTCTCACGTCCAGTAGCAGCAAAGTTCATGGGCAAATGACGGCCGCAATCAGACCACGCCCTACATGTTTCGATTGGTCTGATTCGGCTACACGGAGAAAGACACGAGAGGACGCCATTGCTGAAATCGGACGGCGGTGTTGGCACATGAGAGCCTATCTCATATCTGCTTTCAAATTTTGTACCTTTGTGAGTGGGCATTTGATTGATTTTAGTGTTCTATAAACATTTGTTATAACGATAATGCACTAGGTGTGCGCCTGTTTTCTTTTCTTTTTTCATATATTTTATTTATTTATTTATATTTATTTATAAAATATTTTACCAGGAAGTAATACATTGAGAGTTACCTCTCGTTTTCAAGTATGTCCTGGGCACAGAGTAAAACAAAATAATACATGGTTACAAATACAGTTACATAAATGAACAAGGTATACATTATATACAAGACATTGCATGCACAGTTAAAGAAAATATATATTATGAGCATATGAAACAGTTACAGACCAGATTAAAGTGTGAGACAGCCTTAGATTTGAAAGAACTTAAGCTGGTGGTGGATATGAGAGTCTCTGGTAGGTTGTTCCAGTTTTGGGGTGCACGGAAGGAGAAGGAGGAACGTCCGGATACTTTGTTGAGTCTTGGGACCATGAATAGTCTTTTGGAGTCTGATCTCAGGTGATAGGTACTGCATGTGGTAGGGGTGAGGAGCTTGTTCAGGTAGCTGGGTAGCTTGCCCAGAAAGTATTTGAGGGCAGGGGATAAAGTTAAAAGGTGAGGGGGGCTCAACACTACCTAGACAATGTGGACCTGGAGGCAAGGGTCTAAGTTTAGATCCAAAGCAAGACATGCACAGGACACAGGAGGCTCTATCTAAGCACACCTGTGTAACAATCAACCTACACTGAGATCTTGTGACCACATGAAAAATTACCATATAATTTGTACAATGGTTGCATAGTGTGGGTACACAAGTTGTGAAGGTAACAGAGTGAAAAATACGTCACCGCTCAGTGTGTAGATGTCACGGGCAGAAAGGTAGGTCAAAACTCCATGTCAGGTGGAAAAAGGTAGGGGCCCCCCTCAGCAAGACTCCCACTCCAACGCGTTTCGACGAGAAACTGTCTTCTTCTGGGAGTGGTGAGGGAGAAAATGAGCTAGATTTTATAGGGAAATTTTAACAGTCCAATTTGCGCCAAATAAATCAAAGAATTGCAAGCAGCTGTTGAGGGGAGGGGTGTCTGCTGGTAACACAGCGTCATTGTGTCCATTCCGAGAAGCTGTGGATGCTATTGGGCAGTATAGATCACGTGATGCTCACTACGTCTATCCCTATGTAAATTTAGGGGTGATACATGTGACGTCATGACGCTGTGACCTTCGTAGCTCCACAAGCGACATAGAGCCTCCCACAATGGCCCAAAGTGACCATAAGTCAGGGGGAAGTGAAATAAAGGATTGCAGCTAACATACAGCTGCCTGCTTTGTCCAGGAGCAGAGTACACGAGTGATGCGCGTGACGTCATCGCGTAACGCATGTGACGTCATCACGCAAAGCGTGTGGTGCCGTTAGTCAATGCAGAAATGCCTTAAACTTGCCTTAAACTTGGCTTAAACACGACCCAGCATGTACCTGGGTCTTTTTGGCGATTGCCACTGGTTTGTGTTAGAATAACCGTCGGCACTACAGTAGTATCTACACACATTAATAGTAATGCTACACCCTCTTACATTTCTACACCTATCCAAACCATTGATATACACTCCCACACACACCTTTTGTAAATGTGTGTATATATAAATATATATATAAAGAAACAAATTTCAGCTTGCACTCAATGTACTAAAAAAACATCAACAGGTGCCAGTCTCTAATAATAATAATAGAACAACATTACCATTCTCACGTCCGGTAAAAGACACAGTCTGTCTGTGAGTGGGTTTATTGGCTTTGCATCTCATCCCAGGCAATTTTTAAAAGCTGTGTTTAAAGCAGGAGGCATTGGCTTAAAGGTTTTCCATGTAATGTGGACTTGAGACAAAAGGTGGCACTGTGAGCTCATTTGCATGTCATTTCCCAGAATCCCTTGCTGCAGTGGAAGCACTGTATGCTAGGAGGTGATAATGGCAAAAAGCAGGGTTGCAGACCTGTCTATGACATGTGAATGTGCTCACAAGTAATATTTTTATATGTTATATGCTATATGGTGGAGGGTTTTTGTCACCTTTTCACTCACCTTAACCATTATATATACATACACATATATACATATATATATATATCAGTATCAGTACCGTGTTAGCCAAGCTTCAATAATCAAAAAATAAATAGATGGTACCGTTCTGTGGCTAACGAAATGCTTTTATTTGTGCGAGCTTTCGAGATACACTGATCTCTTCTTCCGGCGATGTTACAATGAATGAAGCAAGCAAAGGGTATACTTAAAAACAGTGTCTCTTGGAATGTTATCTATGCTTGTCCCTCCCCGTGTGTGAATGTTATTTATGGCTAAAGGTGTTAAATGTTTCCTGAAAGTTAGTGAAAGAAGAGTGTGTGTGTGTATCTGTGTGAATATAAATGAATGGAGAGCCCACAGTGTATACAGTGCTTTACATGAGGTGTGTGTGGAGTGGGAGGTAATATAAATGGTGTGGGTAGGTGTGGAAATGTGAGAGATTGTAGCATAACTAAAAGTGTGTGTAGATATTATTTGGTCCCTATTGGTGTATAGGGATGGAAAAACAAGGAGTATTAGTATGTGTAAGAGACAGCTGTGTATGCATACATATAGCACAGTATGTACAGACATGGCCTTTAGCGCTCATGGGAAGAAAGTTCACTTGTGTCAGTAATGACTAAAAAAAATTCGATCTCTGTTTAGGCCACCGCTAAGTGTCCTGAACAGTTGCATAAATTTGTATTCATGCAACAGTCTCTCTTTCGGTGTTTTACGATTACCTTTGAGTATGGTAACCCTCAGATCATTCATCTTATGGCCAGAGTCAGAGAAATGTACGCCGACAGGGCTGTCTCTTGTTCTGTGTGTGATGCTGTGGCGATGCAGGTTCATTCTCTTGTTTAGCCCCTGCCCCGTCTCACCTATGTAGTAGCAGCCCCCTGGGCATTTCATGAACATGATGAGGTACAGCCGTGGCCCCTTTTATTCTCCAACATATCTGAATTTTTTCGGGATTTTTTTCTGAATGCCACACATTTCACTGCACTTCACCACGTTCATGCCGCATTCTGACCGCATTTATACCGCATTCATGTTGCATTCACACCCGCGGTTGATGCGCGGTTGATGTGTTTATTGATAATGGTTCGGATTTAATTGGTTGCAATTCTTCGCGTATCCGCCAGATGGCAGATATTCATGATTTGTAATGCGCATGCGCTTCAGAAATGCAGGTGTTTAAAAAAATACCACAGTGGTCCATTGTAAATTGGCCTTGGGACTGAAGAAGTTACAATAATGCATCAATTTAGGCTTTACATATTAAAAAAAGACAAGCACAGTTTCTAGTCTGGTTATTGTCCTGAGAGTCCCGCCATGATTGCACAACTGCAGTCCGTGTTCCAAAAACCCGACAGAACGTACGCTTATTTAATATGGGCCGCGATTAAGGCAACAGATGATAAGATGGTAACAGTTGTTCAAATTTATCAGTATTTTATCGAAAACTATGACTTTTACAAATTTTCGCCAGATGCTCATGTGTGGAAGCGTGCAATAAGGAAAAAGTTATGTAGCGATCCATGTTTTTTTTCGTATTGATCCCGATGTTATTGGAGGGTATTGGTGTGTATCACCGGGTTTTTCCTGTATCTATGATCATGGAGACTGCAAAAGGCGAAAGGTTGTGTTAAAACCAACTAAGAAACGTCAGTCGCTGGCAAGCAATGCGACAGCGACAGCGGCAGCTTCCAATAACGGTCCAACCGTCAGTGAAAACCTGGTGACCGGCAACCCTTGCTGTCTGTCCCCGCCCAGATACCTGCAACCTGAGCCGGATTTCACGTACAGATTCGAGCAAGCTTGCATGTACCTAAGCAATTTCCAGCCTCATCAGCTGACTACAGGTGTAGTAGTCCCGCTGTCACCTGTCAACGACGTGTATGATCAAGAATACGGGACTGGCAGTGGCTCGGCGCAGCTGATTGGCAAAGTCTATGGTGAGTAATGTTGCCGTATTTTATTCTGTTTTTGAAATATCAATATCAATACGATTCAAAAGTCAAGCGATTCTCCTGTAAGCAATATCATTGGCTGAGCAGCTTCTACAGTAGATACTGCACAATTGGTGAAAAGCTAGGCGCATGCGCATTGGAACCTTCTTAAAACGCATATGCGTGTCATCACATCGTTGGTAGGCGCATGCGCATGTGAACAGGAGACGCCCCCCGAGAAAATTATTGGTGGGACTGACTGTGGGAACTTCTTTAGGGGACTGACTGACTATTACAGTAAAACTTTTACTTTTATTTGTTCCTCAGAAAAGAAAACTTTGTCATCTCATGCGGAAAACGGCAAATGGAGGGATTTCGATGGATAATATCGCTTTGTGTAACAATGCCTGCACATTGCTGAATCTGAGTAAAAAAAACAAGTACCAGAGTCTACAGTTTAGTGGCCGTTGTTATTGATTAGGATAGAATACCCGAAACAGTATGCTGTTGTTTTCAGACCGTATACAATACTTTTTTTTATATATACTGTATAATAAACCCGAAAAATAAAAAGTATGCATTTATTCTACATGTATTCCAGTACATATGTGTATTCTATACCCGTACAGCATGTATTGTTTTAATACTCTTGTGATGTACAGTACTGAGCATGCCTACAGTATACAGTACAGTATGCCTGGACAGTACTGTACAGTATGTTCTAGAAACACTGTATTTTGTTACAGTATAAAACGAGACAATGGAACAATTTAAAACAAATCAACATTTTCTTTTATTGGTGGAGTAAGTACAAAAACATTTATTTACAAATACAATGAAAAACATTTTAAGTGTATAGCAATTCAAAACATCAACAGGTGTATGGTTTACTGCTAGTGAAAACATTTATGTACAGAAAGTCAAAACATTTACAGTCAGTCAGGCCTGCACAACTCCAGTCCTCGAGGGCCGCAAACAGCCCCTGTTTTAAGGATAACCTTGAAAACCGGGCCTGTTTGCGACCCTCGGGGACTGGAATTGTGCAGGTCCTGTGTACAGTAAGGAAAAACATTTCTTTATTAATACAAGTTAAAACACGCAACATCTCCTTTATTAAAGTACAGAAAGTCAAAACATGTACAGCACAACAGTATGGTGTTATTAAAAAAAATTCTTTATTCATTAATTTCAAAAACGCAACATCTTTATTAAAGTACAGAAAGTCAAAACATTTACAAAAACATTTACAAAAAATAAACAACAGTTGAACAGTCATGCAAATTTGATCCCCACCAGATTGTCCTTCCAGGGCCGATGCCTTGTATGGCGCAAAATGCCATTAATGGAGTCTCGAACTTCTTACATTTTCAGGAAGCGCCATTTTTTCGCGATTTCCTTCGTAGTTCACATTGTAGACCCCCCCACATAACACCAAGTAGGACACGTGGTGCTTAAAAATTAACATGGCATACTTCTGGGGTAAACCAGCACTCATCACCCTATACTTCTCCCTGAGTGCCGGTGGCAGCTCGCGCAGGACGATGTCGGGCACCGTATCGATGCAAGCGTATGTAGGTTGGGTTCTGGAAGCAGGTGTTCTTCTGTGAGCAGGTGTGCTTGTGGTGGCGGGCGAGGGTAGGTTGTCTGGGAGGAAGCTTTCCTCCTGTCTTGGTCGCCGTGTTGTCTCCTGGCGTGGTCTTGACGGGGTTGTCATGTTATCCTCCTCCTCAACGGCATACATGTACACAAATTCTTCTAGTGGAAGGGGTGCGCTAGGTGTTGGAAGGTGGTCGAAGGTCCCATTCATCACATCCATGCCACCCTCCTACTCCGGCGTCGGGGATACAGGGGCATGAACACCGAGCAAATTATGTATCCCCGCTATGTCAGTCTCTATCTTCTCCATCCGTCGATCCATCTTCTCCATCCGTTGATCCATCTTCTGCATCCGTTGATCCATATTTAGCATTGTCTCTAAAAGCAGATCTATCTTTACCAGCACAGTAGAGTTCCCGGGGATATCCACACTTGACCCATTCAGCATGCGGTCTAACGAGCTGTTTCTTGTGCATGGCGTGCTGTGGACATCTGGGTGGATGGGTGCTACAGAGGATGAGATGGGGGTTCCATGGAGAGAATTGACCGCATCGTCGAAGAAGGATGGAGGAGGTGACCTGTGGATTTCGAGGAGAGAAGCGGCAGCGTCGTCGACGAGGGATGAAGAAAGCGACCTGTGGATTTCCGGGCGAGAAGCGGCAGAGTCGTCTAAACGTAATGGAGAAAGTGACACGTGGATTTCAGGTGCACCAGCGGAAGCGTCGTCGAAGAGCAGTGGCGAATATGGGCTGTGGGTTTCAGGGAGAGCGGCAGCAGCGTCGTGGACGAGTAGTGGAGAAGTATGGCTGTAGATTTCCGGGAGAGCGGCGGCAGAGTCGTCGAAGCATAAACGAGGAAGTGGCCTGCGGGTTCGATGGGTTGGCTGCCATTTGTTTTGCTTTGAGTGTACATCACCGAATTTCTTCTTGACATAATAAGGCTTACGTGTATAAAAACCCTTAGCCTTTGGGGTCAGCAGAAGGTTTTCTTTATTGGCCTTAGCCGGTCGCTTTGGCCTTGGCTTGGAAACGGCTACCGCCTTTCGCTTTTTCTGTGTGACAGGCACGGCAGAGGCGAGTGGCTTCTTGCGTCCGTAGAATCGGGGTTGATCCATAGAAGCAGATGGCACAATGCATTATCTGGACAAGGGCAAGTTCAGATAAAGATCATCGAGTGGTGGGCCATGCAAAGTGTGTAACCTTTTATGCATGGCGACGAGGTACAGGTGTAGAAAGTGGGCATACTCTAATCTGAGTCATTAACGAATAAATACACCATCCATTTTGTGGATTCACTGCACATTGAATACACATCGACTAAACATCGAGTACACATTCTTGTGTTTGTATTTCTTTCTACTTGCGGCAATGCCTATTAAAAAGATTTCAAAGGATCTCAGCATGAGAATTAAGGAGATGTACACGAGCGGACACCGAATTGCAGATATCCAACGCTGGTTAGCTGCATCTGGCCTTGTTGTGCCATCAACCACCGTGTGCTATCATGCACACGGAAAAACCAAACAACGCACGAGGACACCAACGGTAACTAACGCGTAAGTATATTTATATAACTATATAATACAGTATATCTATTGTTTATATTGCTGCATATTAATAGAACTATATATTGTGTAGATCTATCTAATGTTATAGTTATTTCGGTATATTTATATAACTACAGTATATAATACAGTATATCTATTGTTTATATTGCTGCATATTAATTGAACTATATATTGTGTAGATCTCTCATTTTATAGTTATTTCGGTATATTTATATAACTACTGTATACTGTATAATACAGCATATCTATTGTTTATATTGCTGCATATTAATTGAACTATATATTGTGTAGATCTATCTCATTTTATAGTTATTTCAGTATATTTATATAACTACAGTATACTGTATAATACAGTATATCTATTGTTTATATTGCTGCATATTAATTGAACTATATACAGGCATACCCCGCTTTAACATACGCAATGGGACCGGAGCATGTATGTAAAGTGAAAATGTACTTAAAGTGAAGCACTACTTTTTTTCCACTTTACGATGCATGTACTGTACTGCAATCGTCATATATGTGCATAACTGATGTAAATAAGGCATTTGTAACCAAAATAAATACAGTAGGCTTTATTCAAATAAAATGAATGGGAGGAAGCAAGGAGGTGAGAGGCGCGCACGCGGGTCAGTACTGTATAGCAGCTCTCTCCTCGCAGTCACGCGCTCCTTCTCGCAGTCTCTCTCTCCTTCTCGCAGTCTCTCTCTCCTTCTCGCAGTCTCTCTCTCCTTCTCGCAGTCTCTCTATCCTTCTCGCAGTCTCTCTCTCTCACTCAGTCAGTCTCTCAGTCAGTCTCTCTCTCTCACTCTCTCTCTCTTTCTCACTCAGTCTCTCTCAGTCAGTCTCTCTCTCTCTCTCTCTCACTCTCTCTCTCACTCAGTCTCTCACTCTCTCTCACTCAGTCACACACTCACTCACTCAGTCACGTACTCTCACTCACTCAGTCACGCACTCTCACTCACTCACCCAGTCACGCACTCTCACTCAGTCACGCACTCTCACTCACTCACTCAGTCACGCACTCTCTCAGTCACGCACACACACACTCAGTCACACACGCACACGCACTCAGTCACACACTGTCACTCAGTCACACACAGTCACTCAGTCACACACAGTCACTCATTCACACACAGTCACTCAGTCACACACAGTCACACACAGTCACTCAGTCACACACAGTCACTCAGACACACACAGTCACTCAGTCACACACAGTCACTCAGTCACACATAGTCACACACACATTGTCACTCAGACATACACACACACAGTCACTCAGTCACACACACACACACACACACACACACACACACACACAC
>WSYH01006292.1:16067-39059 GCA_036426205.1 Ascaphus truei
GGAGGCTCATGGTCCGAGAGAGTACCACTCTATAAGAAATAGGGCCCTTAATCTGAGAGCGTACACTTATTCGGTTAATGAGACCTGATCCTCTGGAAGCTTTACAACTCTAGGGGGAAGGGGGATCATGATCTCTGAGGCTTACACTCTATAGGGAATTGAGGCCCTGATCCGAGAGCTACACTCTATACGATGAGAGGCCGATCCCTGGTACATCTAGAGGAATATGGAGAGAGGCCTGATCTGAGCATACACTCTATAGGGAATGAGCATGATCCTGGAGCTATCTATGGAGAGAGGCCTATCCTGAGAGCTTACACTATAGGAATAGGCCCTGATCCTGAGAGCTTACACTCTATAGGGAATGAGGCTGATCCTGACGAGCTTACACTCTAGGGATGAGGAGACATGACTGAGAGACTTACACTCTATAGGGAATGAGGACCCTGATCCTGGAGAGAACTATAGGTAATGAGGGGCCTGATCTGAGAGCTTTACCTATAGGGAATGAGGGCCTGATCTGAGAGCTTACCTCTATAGGGTAATGAGGACCCGATCCTGAGAGCTTACACTCTATAGGTTAATGAAGGACTCCTGATCCTGAGAGCTTACACTCTATAGGGATATGAGGACCTGATCATGAAGCTCACTCTATAGGGATGAGAGCTTGATCCTGAGAGCTTACACTCTATGGATGAGGGCTCTGATCCTGAGATTACACTCTATAGGAATGAGACCCTGATCCTGAGAGCTTACACTCTATAATGGAATGAGGACCCTGATCATGAGAGCCTACACTCTATAGGGAATGAGGCCTGATCCTGCGAGATAACTCAGTGTATGAGGGGCCTGATCCTGAGAGCTTACACTCTATAGGGAATGAGACCTGATCCTGAGAGCTACACTCTACGGAATGAGGACCTATCCGAGACTACACTCTATAGGGAACGAGAGCCCTGATCGAGAGTTTAACACTCTATGGGAATGAGAGCTCTGATCTGAGAGGCTAACTCTATGGGAATGAGAGCTCGATCTGAGAGCTTACACTCTATAGGGAATGAGAGGCCTGATCCTGAGAGCTACACTCTATAGGGAATGAGAGCCTGATCCTGAGAGCTTACACTCTATAGGGAATGAGAGCCTGATCCTGAGAGCTTACACTCTATAGGGAATGAGAGGCCTGATCCTGAGGAGCTTACCCACTTATAGGGATGAGAGCCGATCCTGAGAGCTACATTATAGGATGAGACCTGATCCTGAGGCTTACACTCTATAGGGAATGAGAGCCTGATCCTGGCGAGCTTCACTCTATAGGAATGAGAGGCTCTGATCCTGAGAGCTTACACTCTATAGGGAATGGAGGACTGATCCTGAGAGCTTACACTCTATAGGGTAGTGAGGGCTGATCCTGAGCTTACATCTTAGGTGAAGAGGCCTGATCCTGAGAGCTTACACCTATAGGAATAGGGCCTGATCCTGAGAGCTTACATCTATAGGGAATGAGCATGATCCTGAGGCTTACATCTAGTGAGGGCCTGATCCTGAGAGCTTACACTCTATGGGATATGAGAGGCTGATCTGAGAGTTAAACTCTATAGGATGAGACGCCTGATCCTGAGAGCCACTCTATAGGGAATGAGACCTGATCCTGAGAGATACACTATAGGGATCGAGACCTGATCCTGAGAAGCTACCTCTATAGGAGGAGAGGCCTGATCTGAGAGCTTACACTATATAGGGATTGAGAAGCCTGATCCTGAGAGCTTACACCTATAGGGAATGAGACTGATCTGAGAGCTTACACTCTATAGTGAATGAGAGCCTGATCCTGGAGCTTACACCTCTATGGGAATGAGGCTCTGATCCTGAGAGCTTACACTCTATAGGGAATGAGAGCTTGATCCTGAGATTACAATATGATACGGACATGAGGGAGGCCTGATCTGAGAGCTTATCCATCTATAGGGAATGAGAGGCCTGATCCTGAGAGCTTACACTCTAGAGGAATGAAGGCCTGATCATGAGAGCTTACACTCTATAGGGAATGAGAGGCCTGATCCTGAGAGCTTACACTCGATATGGACATGAGAGGGCCTGATCCTGAGAGCTTACACTCTAGGTTCGGAGGCTGATCCTGAGAGCTACTACTAGAGGGAATGAGAGGCTCGATCTGAGAGCTTCACTCTATAGGAAGGAGACTGATCATGGAGATTACACTTATAGGGCATGAGACCTGATCGAGAGTTACACTCTATAGGGAATGGAGGACTGATCCTGAGAGCTTACATCTATAGGGAATGAGGGGCCTGATCCATGAGAGCTACAACTCTATAGGGAATGAGACCTGAGCTGACCGAGATTACACTCTATAGGGATGAGACCATGATCTGAGATATACACCTATAGGGAATGAGAGACCTGATCCTGAAGAGCTTACACTGTATAGGAAGATGAGGGCCTGATCTGAGAGAGCTTACACTATATAGGAATGAGAGCTTAGGGTACCTGAGAGCTAAGCAATGAGGGGGAATGAGCTCTGATAGACTGGAGTTCTTACACTGTATAGGGAATGGAGAGGCAGTTGGAGTCCGGAGCTTACAATCTATAGGGATGAGAGCTCTATCTACTGAGAGCACGGACACTCATTAGGGATAGACACACCCAACACACCACACAACATACACTAACATCACACAACAGCACACACACACACCACAAACAACACCCACACACACACAACCACAACAAAACAACACCCAAACAAACACAAACAAACACAACACACAAAAACACCACACACACCACTCCATTCAATCACGTGCCCAGCAGCCAGTACCCTCCAGGAGACTACATCTCCCGGAATGCCCTCGGTCTCTGGCCCTTTCCGTTCGGTTTTTAGGGTAGCCGCGACCTGCGCAGGAGAGCGGAGATCCGGGGCATCGTTGTGAAGGATGGGGGAGAGGTTGCCTGCAATGTACTGTGACCAGCGGAGGAAACCGAAGGTCAGGAACGCTCAGATACGATATCAACCTCCCCCCCCGTTGCTACGCCCTTCAATCCGTAACGCCCGCCATCTTTGTTTCCCCACAGGCGGAGGAGGAGAAGCTCGAGGAGGAAGGTCCTGGTCAGCTGGTTTTATGCAGGCCGGAGAGGAAACGGTATTTGTGGGTATATTATGTGCGGGTCCTCCTAGAGTGCGCGGGGAATTGTATGTAGATCCCTGTGCCAGTTCCTAGAGGTTTGTCAGGATCGTATATCCACCTGGCCAGTCTAGGGTGCAAGGATCGTAGTCCCAGGTGCAGGCTAGACCGTGGCAGGTGTGTATACGACCACGTTGCAACGTAAAAGAGAGGTGCCTGCTTCGGCTACACTGTGCAGTCCAGAGGTGCCAGGATCTTGTAATCCACTGGCCAGCACCAGAGGGGGTGACAGCTCTGTATTAATCCCCCGTGTGCCCGTCCAGCGGTTGCCAGGCTCTGTATATCCCTGTGCCAGCAATAGAGGTGCCCAGGCTCTGTATATCACCACCATGGCCGTCCTTCTAGAGGTGCCAGGCTCTGATAGTCCCCTGGCCGTACTATAGGAGGAGATATGCTTTGACAGGCTCTCGTATGTGCCCCTGTGCCAGTCTAGACTCTCATTCCCTATAGAGTGTAAGCTCTCAGGATCAGGTCTCATTACCTATAGAGTGTAAGCTCTCAGGATCAGGTCTCATTACCTATAGAGTGTAAGCTCTCAGGATTAGGGTCCCTATTTCTTATAGAGTGTACGCTCTCAGGATCAGAGCTCTCATTCCCTATAGAGTGTAAGCTCTCAGGATCAGGTCTCATTACCTATAGAGTGTAAGCTCTCAGGATCAGAGCTCATTCCCTATAGAGTGTAAGCTTTCAAGATCAGAGCTCTCATTCCCTATAGAGTGTAAGCTCTGAGGATCAGAGCTCTCATTCCCTATAGAGTGTAAGCTCTCAGGATCAGGTCTCATTACCTATAGAGTGTAAGCTCTCAGGATCAGAGCTCATTCCATATAGAGTGTAAGCTCTCAGGATCAGAGCTCTCATTACCTATAGAGTGTACGCTCTCAGGATCAGGGTCCTCATTCCCTATAGAGTGTAAGCTCTCAGGATCAGGACCCTCATTACCTATAGAGTGTAAGCTCTCAGGATCAGAGCTCTCATTCCCTATAGAGTGTAAGCTCTCAGGATCAGAACCCTCAT
The DNA here is from genome assembly GCA_036426205.1 of Ascaphus truei. Classification (NCBI taxonomy): domain Eukaryota; kingdom Metazoa; phylum Chordata; class Amphibia; order Anura; family Ascaphidae; genus Ascaphus; species Ascaphus truei. The sequence goes on from WSYH01006292.1 coordinate 20,282, forward strand.
TCCATATAGAGTGTAAGCTCTCAGGATCAGAGCTCTCATTCCCTATAGAGTGTAAGCTCTCAGGATCAGGCCTCTCATGCCCTATAGAGTGTAAGCTCTCAGGATCAGGCCTCTCATTCCCTATAGAGTGTAAGCTCCCAGGATCAGGTCTCATTACCTATAGAGTGTAAGCTCTCAGGATCAGGGTCCCTATTCCTTATAGAGTGTAAGCTCTCAGCATCAAGTCTCATTACCTATAGAGTGTAAGCTCTCAAGATCAGAGCTCTCATTCCCTATAGAGTGTAAGCTCTCAGGATCAGAGCTCTCATTCCCTATAGAGTGTAAGCTCTCAGGATCAGGTCTCATTACCTATAGAGTGTAAGCTCTCAGGATCAGAGCTCATTCCCTATAGAGTGTAAGCTCTCAGGATCAGAGCTCTCATTACCTATAGAGTGTAAGCTCTCAGGATCAGAGCTCTCATTCCCTATAGAGTGTAAGCTCTCAGGATCAGGCCTCTCATGCCCTATAGAGTGTAAGCTCTCAGGATCAGGCCTCTCATTCCCTATAGAGTGTAAGCTCCCAGGATAAGGCCTCTCATTCCCTATAGAGTGTAAGCTCTCAGGATCAGGTCTCATTACCTATAGAGTGTAAGCTCTCAGGATAAAGGCCTTTGTTACCTATAGAGTGTAAGCTCTCAGGATCAGGCCTCTCATTCCCTATAGAGTGTAAGCTCTCAGGATCAGACCCCTCATTCCCTATAGAGTGTAAGCTCTCAGGATCAGGGTATTTAGCCGTAGGTTTGTTTCTTCCCTAGCCTGCTGTTTTCCCCCAGGTGAGAGATCTGCCGGGGGAGTATTAGTTACAGTACACAGTTCATACCTTTGATACAGTCTGCTATTGTTGATATTTGCTCAGTTCTTTTCTTCTCCCATTTGCATTGTTTTTAGGTAATGTCAAAGCTCTGAGCACCGATTGAACAGAACTTTTTGGATCTGAACCATAATGTTCAATAGCCCAAATTAGTGCAGAATCACAGAGGCCAAAACCTGACCTTCTGTCTCTCCAGGAAACCGCGTTCAGCTCACGCTCACCGCCTAAACTCTTTCAGAACAAATTCTCACAGGCCTTTTACGCATCCTGTTTTAAAAAAAAAAAAAGTAGTCTGGCCATTGTGATGACTGAATAATGTTGAATATTGTTATATTTAGCCAGCCCTGAGACAAATTAAATAGACCACCACAGAATATTCCTAATTCTATCAAGATAGGCAACAACACAATCCTATTGGGTGATGTGTATAACACTATACACCTGATACATAAAGCTTGGCCCCTGCAGACGCTCTTACCAGTATGCCCTCCTACTGTCTCTGTACATTCTTCCTACCTACCAATTAGATTGTAAGCTCATCAGAGCAGGGACTCCTTTTCCTAAATGTTACTTTTATGTCTGAAGCGCTTATTCCCATGATCTGTTATTTGTTTTATTTGTTATTTATATGATTGTCACGTGTATTACTACTGTGAAGCGCTATGTACATTAATGGCGCTATATAAATAAAGACATACAGACATATGTAAAAGATGTGTGCTGAGGTACATTTAATGGAGACCGATTAAGGTGAAATTAAATCCTGGCTCTATTGCGCCTGTTCCTTTAACAGGGCAAAATGTACAAAAAGAAACAAAATAAAGACCTACTCCACTTTGGAGAAATAACTAAACCTTTGCTCCAGCCCTTTCTAACTGAGTGGCTAGCTAAGCTGGTTACCAACCCAAAAACACACACACACACACACACACACACACTAAAGAATAACGCTTCTGAGCACATTCACATGTCTTAGACAGGTCTGCAACCCTGCCTTTCACCATTATCACCAGCATACAGTGCTCCCACTGCAGCAAGGGATTCTGGGAAATGACATGCAAATGAGCACATAATGTGTCACCTTTTGCCGGGAATATCCATTCACATGGTGCCCATATAAGCAAATGCATCGCTGTTCACACAGCTTTTAAGCACAGCATGGGACTTGCAAAGGCAAAGCAAGTCAAACCACTCACAGACATGTTTCAACCTTAATGGGTATCATCAGTGTGAGGTTGGTTTATACTTGCTTTGCAATATTTCTAGGCTGGGTAGGTTTACATATTCATTTTAAGTTATGATGGGTGAAAAAGGCAACAAAAACCTCCACCGTTAGCATATAGCCAATAAAGAATATAACTTGTGAGCACATTCACATGTCTTATACAGGTCTGCGACCCTGCCTTTCAACATTATCCCCCAGCATACAGTGCTCCCACTGCAGCAAGGGATTCTGGGAAATGACATGCAGCCCTGTCTTTCACCATTATCCCCAGCATACAGTGCTCCCACTGCAGCAAGGGATTCTGGGAAATAACATGCAAATGAGCACTTGCAAAGCCAGTCTAAACCAACCTCACACTGATGATCATTCATGAAATACTACAGCCAATCCGAGTGTGGGAATTTTCCTACCAGCCAATCAGAGCGCTGCCACTAGCAAGCGCGGATTCAGTCTGACAAGGGCATGCGCCAACTTGGCACCTCTGCCACTTGTCAGTCAGAAGCCACCCGCTGAGTTAGGCTCCTCAAGGTCTGGGTTGGGGCAAATGGTGGTCCAATGGCTTCCGTTCACCCCAGGACGTGAGTACTTGAGGCTAACTCCGATACCCAAATGGCTTTCACACCATAGCAACCTCTGAGGCTTTCATGTCCGGGACCCGAGCAGACTTGATGGCACCGGGCTTGGTAGCCACATGGTCTCTCGGAACCACAGACCTTGAAGTTCCCGGCTCATATTACTGTGCACAAACATATACATACTTTAAACATACTGGTTTAATAAAATATATACTTTATACTTTTCTAAGTCTTATGGTTATGGGGATTAGAGAACAAACGAGAGATGAACCCGCTCTACCCACAGTGACCAGAGGTCAAATAGATAGACAGGTGCACTAGGGCAGGGGTACTTGACTGAGCCACTGATTGAGCCACTTGTGCTGAAACAGGGATATCCATAAAAGCTGGCCTGTGTGTGGCTCCTGAGGACAGGTTTGCAGACCCCTGCCCTAGGGAAAACACTAGATACACAGAGAGGAGAACACTGTTGGAGCATAGACACTTCCGAACCGGATAAGGCCCAGTTGCGTGCACTCATTGTCTGTGTGTGGGGAAGTAACTTGACATATAGACTATAACATAGATAATCTATGGGGAATAGAATAAGAATCCTGCACTTTTATTCCCACAAGCCGTATTCCCCACGCACTTTACCGGACCTAGACTTTTAAACTACTTGCAACCTTATGCATGGTTACAGTACCCCCAGAACCCCTATACCGGATTTTGGGTGACCTGGGCATTAACTGGGCATCCCCTCTTATACTAGGGACCCCTTTACCGTTCTAGGGATACCACACATGCCTATGCCCCATTTACCGTTCTGGTCTGTGCTGAAGCAGGGAATCCTAGCGGTGAGTCGCGCAAGCGTTTTCAATGGGAGGTTTTGCCAGAGCAATGTGTCTCAATGTATCCGGGATTCCGACCTGATTCCCGGGTATATTTTTGGGGTATCCAGCAACTCTGGAACCCCGCTACCTAGGCACATTCTGAAAAGGCTTTCTCCGTAAAACCCCCTTGAAACGCATAGCCCTGCAATCCCTGCTCGCTGGCACTCCTGGAAAGGCAAAAACATAACAATTCTTTATTGTCGCATATTTCTACAGTATGCAGATACAATCACTGGGCTCAAGAGATAACACGCCCAGAGAGGTAATACCGGTATACACATACACGCCCAGAGAGTAGATACCGGTATCAGTAACACGCCCAGAGAGTGTAATACCGGTTCCACATACACCCCCAGAGAGTATACCGGTATACACATACACGCCCCGAAGGTAATACCGGATACACATACAGCCCAGAGAGGTAATCCGGTATACACACACCCCAGAGAGGTAATACCGGTATACACGACACGCCCAGAGAGGTAATACCGGTATACACATACACGCCCAGAGAGGTAATACCGGTATACACACACACCCAGAGAGGTAATACACATGCACTTTATATCTTAGGATTCAGTACTTTATTAATTGGGTTCATTAGGTTTTTTTATGCATTGGACTATTATTATTGTATATACCGGTAATAGTGTTTAGAGCTTAATATTCTGCATGATTATGCACTTTCTAGTGACACTAGATGCATATTGATTGTTTTACACATACAATTGTTTTAGAAGTATATATTTCAGAGTGCACAATTTTCACAACCTTAGTTTTATATACACGTACACATATATATACACGCACAGCCCTTGTTCTATGTGAATATTGTTAATCGTATGAATAAGTCAGACACAGCAGTAAATACAATGTATATATTGATATTATTATGATTTATTCATGTATTCATTCATTCTCTAATCACATCGCCTCCGTGCGGCGGCCATTTTGTTTGGGCGGGATCATTTGAAACGTCCTTTTTGAGCCTGGTGGGCGGGGCTTATTACGTGACGGGCGGGGCTTGTGACGTTGACGGGCGGGCCCTACGAAGTACGTTGTTTTTATTTTGTCAACGGCGGCTAGTTTCCTCTCCATCTCTGGCGTGACGTCAGACGCTTGTGCGACCTATCGATCAGCCAGGACATCGCGCACCACCACGGGGGGGGGGGGGGGGGGGGAGGAGAGCAGCGTGCGATTGGCTCCCTCCTTCGCCGTGCCACGCCCTTGTGCGTATAAAGGCGCGGTGCTCCGGCGCCATTTTGTACAGCGAATGTAATTGTGCGAAGTGAGGTAATTCATTCTGCTCCTTCACACGGCTGGGATACAGTCCGAAGCTCCATTAACCACAAGCTGGCTGTAGTTTAAATTATTGCGCTCTATATATATATTTAATTATTTAGTTAAATATGTACCTCATATATATTTTTCTATTGAAATACAGTATATATTGAGCTAGGAAAATATACTTTGCGTTCACTTATCTTGTCTACGCTATGTTGATAAAGATTGTGTGTGTGTGTGTGTGTATATATATATACACACACACACAATGATATTTATATATAAAGGTTCATAAACCTGTTTGTGTGGTACACGTATTGTATTTTTATAAGAAACATTTCTATTTTGTAATGATATTTATGATGTATCATTTTTTACATTATTGCTATATATTATATATATATATATATATATATATATATATGCCATCCCCCATTATTGTCTGTATATAAATACGTGTTAAGTTAGTACCTCAATTAATTTTAATGCATCTTAAAACAGATTACAAAATGTTATATATAAATTACACACACACACTGCCATACATATATTTCTGTATGTTATATTTATTGCATATATGTATTTGCAATAAAAACAATACACACATTTAAAAATATTGTATGTAGTTGGCTATATTTATAGATATACGTTTACAAATCTGTTTATGTAATTACATATTAATAATCTAGAAAACGTTTGAAATATGTTGATGGGACTGGCCATTGTGCTTACATTTTTTCTATTCTCTAGACATTTCTCCTCCCTGCTAAAAAAATTAAAGATGAACCACCCTCGCCTCATCACCTTCACTAGGGCCCGGGAGAAGTCGGACTGCTGGGAAAATGGGGAGCACTGTAAGACGAGGAGAACCGCCTGGGTACCCGAGAGAAGCATGAAGGGCGAGGAAGCCAGAAGCTTCTACGAAAACCTCCTGGCGACCGGGGGAGAACAACCAACGTCATCAAGACCCTCTCGGAAACGTAAAATTCCCAGACCAGCAGTGAACGCAGAGCCTCAGGAAGCTGGCGCCCCACGTGGGGCATCTGCAACTCAGACGGAAGCCTCTGACCAGCGTAGGGGCCACCAGCTGCTCAGGTGCTCCCAAGATGGTGACCTGAAAGGCGTGAGTCGATTGGTGGAGAAAGAGGGGTGTGACATCAACTTCCGGGATGGTTACTTCTGGACGGCCATGATGTGTGCAGCGTACGCAGGGAAAAGGGAGGTGGTAGGGTACCTGCTGAAGAGGGGAGCATCTTGGGTGGGGGTGTGTGAAACCCAGGGGAGAGATGCGTTGGATTTGGCGCAAGAAGCTGGGCATGGGGATGCTGTTCGGCTTTTACAAGGATCCCTGAGCAATAGTCCAGTGGAGAGGGCACCAAAGTAAGTGAGGAGCGTTTAAAAATGAATGATGGGGAGAGAGGGAACTCGAGAACATCAACAGAAGAGAGCTGCTGAGAAAGAGAGGGTCCAAGTGCGAGAAAGCTGTAGAGACTAATGTTGCAGAAAGTCCAGAGCAGATGGAGAAACTCAGATGATAAAAAAAAAGGTTAAAAAATATGGATGTAATGAGAGGGCATGGGGTGAGACGGGCTTCAGATGTGTTAGTGCAAAAAAGACAGCTGGGTACATAGTTGACATCTTGGAGGAGAGCAATTTTAGACTTGAAGTCTACAAGAGATGTAGCTCTTTGATGGGACGAGAGCCAAAGATAAAGAACAAAAAGGGAGAGGGACATCAGGCATGAGAGAGCAGTCATAGACAAGTGGGGTAAGGAGACATCCCGAAGCACAAGAGAGACACATTTGTTGCAGCAGGTTCTCTTTCGAGAAAATGAGAAAATAGGTCAATTGGGTTTTGAAGTCGGAAGAGGTGGAGAGAGGTTTTTGGTAGAGACTAGAGGGGCAGAAAGAAGACAACGCAGAGCAAAAAGGATATTGACATTTAGAGAGAGGGAATTTTGAAGAATGCAGATAATTAGGAGAGACCTGAAGAAGAGGAGCAGAGACAAGCAGTGCAGAAAGGAGATGTTGTGGAGTGAAGCAGATTGCGATTTGAAGATAGGGAGAGGTGGACTTAAGAGAACACTTACAGAGATGAGAGATCCCAAAAAGGAGACAAGAAGTGAGAGGAGTAAAGGCAAGCAGGGCACAAGTGAGACAGCCCAAGACTAACTTAAAGCAGTATTTGGCTTGTCAGAAGAATACCCAAGAAGAATTTGGGGAGATTGTTATTGGGAAGAGAGATGCAGAGGCATGTTTGGTTTTGAAGGAGAGAGTGTTTTTTAAAGATGACAGAATGATAGAGAATAGAAGGGTAGAAAGGAGACAGCACTGAACAGACTGAGTTTTGAAGACGAAAGAGAAAGCCTGGAGAACACACTTAAGTAGAGAAGGAAATGAGAAGAGTGAACAATAGAAATAAGCAGATAAGAAAGGAAACAGTCTGAGAGTAACTTGTGGTGTTATTCCTCTTTCAGGAGAAAACCCTCGGAGAAGAAGCACTGCGAAGTCTGCAGGACCCACTACAAGGAGGACAGCGTGGAAACTCATGAACGTTCCACCATACACCTCTTTAACAAGCGGAAGAAGCTCCCCCCGACATACTACACTATCCCAGAACACAACGTCGGCTTCAGGATGATGTTGAAGGAAGGATGGGACCGAGAGACGGGGCTGGGGCCCGACGGGGCAGGGAGGAAGTTCCCAGTCCAGACTGTACTCAAGAGAGATCAAAAGGGCTTTGGTTTCCAGAAAGACCAGAAGCCTAAAGTCACCCACTTTGCTGCCAACGATGCTGAGGCAGTGGCTAGGCCAGAAACAAGGCCCAAGAGAACGGAAAGAGTCGCCACAGTCAGCAGGAAGGAAGAGAGAAGAAAAGAAGTGAGAGAGAGGACCTGGGAACGGAACCTCAGGACTTACATGACCTATAGCCTTCCTTAATCTTGACTTTTCTGCAAAAGCCGTAACATTGAGTGCCAGAGGGGTCGCAGTACCTGAATGCCGCTCCAGCACAGTGCGGTCACACAATCTCTCTCAATAGCAGTGACGTGACTGAAGCAGCCATTTTGCAAGAACCCAAAGAGGTGTCCTCTGCTTTTTCCTCACAGGGCAGATCGCGCTCCGTGGGAACTGAGGACGCGATCTAACCAGGAAAAGCAACCCTCCTTGGGCATGACGTAGTCACTACATTATGGGGCTCCTGGAGTACCAGATCACATGAGGTAGTGACTTCATCTTGGGACACTTAAAGAGTTAATATCAATGTTATGCCAGGTGATAACTTTGTGTGTTTTAGTGTATCAAGAAAGGCCTAAATATGAATACAATAACTGTATTAAATCATCCCAAGTCTTGGTTTTCCTGTGTGTTAGAATGAAAGGGGCCAAATATCAGTGGCATAACACCACCACGCATATGTTGCTATATCATTCTCATATGTGTATTTGCAAAGTAAAATCTGCCAAAAACTATGGTCCTCGCAATTTTAGTACAAATTAAATATACATAAATGCAGTGAATGCAACAAAACATACAAAAGCATGTACAAAAAAACAATTCAAATAGTCATATTTTACTAATATAAAAAATGAGGGTTTACATAGGTCTGGCTGACTAATTGTGAGGTGTGCCCCTGCTTTAAATACCTCAGGATGCCCCAAATTTAAACAATTGTCGGGGTCCTCCATTGAACACGTCTGAAGTCACGGCGGACATCATAATGTCCTCGCGTATGTGAGTAACCAATCCTGTTCAAACAGGAAGCAGCGCTTTGGCAGATGTTGGATGAAACTCTTTAATAAAATATACTGGTCCCTGTATCTTGTGTGATAAAAAATGTGTAAGTCCCCGTTCTGGTGTCAGGGATGGAATAAGGGGATATACTGTCTACACTCACTAGTCTCATCCTTGCCACACTCTGGAAATGACTTTAAACTTTTTACACACAAAAACCACTCACAGCTTTATCATATAGATAGAGCATCCCCAGAACCCCATATACTAGGTTCAGGGTACCTGGGCATTCCCCCTTATACTAGGGACCTCCTGTATGGTGCAGGTATACATTAACCCCTTAATGCCCCGTTTACCTTGTCTGGTCGCAAGAACATTTTCAGGGTAGGAGTTTGCCCGGAGCAATGTGCTTTGATATATCCGAGAATCTTACTTGATTCCCAGATACATCTTTTGGGGTATCCCATAACTGCGAAACCCCGATACATAGCCACATTCTGTAAAGACTTTCTACGGCAAACCCACCCTGAAACTTACAGCCTAGAAATCTCCTGGTCCGAGCACCCCGAGAAAGGCAAAACACACAAAAATCTTTAATGTTGCATAATTTGCATAGTCACAGCAATGCATTTCCGACATCTAGGTCCAAGAGCTGACATTCTAGGACCTCAACACACGGATCAGGGGTAACCAAGGGGGCTTAACCTTTATTAGTGAGCCTGGGTACCCCTTTACTGTCCGTCACATAGACGTTTTATCCTCAACAGACAGAACCGGACATAAACTGTCATTCTGTTGGACAGATGCCAAGAGTTAAGTTGGGACAATACCCCACACAACACAATACTACCATATCCAAGATGGACCTCAGTAGGTGTTGTCACGGATGATCAGAACTTAACACTGGGATGAAGGCACCAGACAGGACAAAGCAGCTCAATATGTAGTATTTATTCCAGCCAGAGCCAGCAAGCAAAACACATATCAGAGCTGTACGCAATAAAACATGGAATACAGGGGGAATCCTAGCTGACTAGGTTCTGGGCACCATATTAAAGGCTAGGGTTTGCTTCCACACTCTGCAAGTTAGCGATCGTCTAGACCTCTGGTACACTTCACGGTTGAGCACTTTCAAAATCCATGCTCAAAAGTCCTGCTCACTGCTTCTCCGGCAACTCACAGTCCTGTAGCACAAAAGCACTTGCAAATCCCCTGCTCAGATGGGCTCCCAGCCTCATTTTCAGGTGTCCGGCACAGTCTCGGAGCACACTGCTTAGTTCACCACGTCAGGATCACAATGAGCACTGGAACTCTGATCTGGTTCTCCTTACATAGATTTCCAGCTGCCATAGGAAATCATGTTAGACGGGCCGGCGACCAATCACAGTGCGGATCCTGCACGAGAACCAATCAGGACTTGAGGGCTCGCCTGCATTGGTCAATCAGGGTTAAAGGTGGGCAGAAAGCATTAAAGGGGTTTGTAGGGAAATACGAATGGGCCAATGGGATCAGTGCCTACCAGTGGGAGCTCAGCAATGGTCTCCCCCGGCCCGGCAGGATATCCCCCGCTGGGCTGGCGTCGCTGTGGCTGGGGAACCCGCCAAATGCTCCGCTTTTCGGGCGGATGGCCCACCGGCCAAATATCAACCCCTTGCCACTCTCTTCTTTATCCCCTGCACCTCTCCGCCCCCTCCAGTCTCCGCAATCGCCATTTCTCCAGACATACTGGCTGCACAAAGGGTTTCTCAGCACAGCATGTCCAGAGACCTTGGTTTTGCTGTATATGTTGCACAAACACCTTTTTATACGTCAGTACAGTTTACACAACAGGAATAAAGCATTACATTTGTAGGGTATGCAAGGGACTACCGGGCACAGTAAAATGGTATCCCTGGGGTCTGGTGACCAGATGAGCCCCAGGAATTAATGGCTTGTGGCGGTCAAGCATTCATAGCCTTCTTGCTTTTTGATCCTTCAATGTCGGCTCTTCGTATCATAGTGAAGCAGAATTCACCATGCATTGGAATGTTCACCCACTAATAGGGAACGTGAGCTGGGTTTTGACCTGTCGTGAGACAGGTTAGTTTTACCCTACTGATGATGTGTTGTCGCAATAGTAAAGGCCAGAGAACGGGCTTAACCTTTTTTTCTTTATTATCACGAAACGCATAGAGTTAACGGGTTATTCTGGTACCTGGCTGGCTGCCCATTTCCCAAGGTGAAGCCCCGATTCCTACAGCTGTCTGTTACAACAGCAGAGATAGAGCACACGGCGGGTGATGTCAAGGAAGCGACTGTACCGACCGAGCACACAGCAGCAGACAGACAAAAGGAGTTGGATACTATGGGACACTGCAGGACTCTCCGAGCGAGCGCCACATTTCCCCTTAAAAGTGTGACAGCCGTATTTCTATGGAAACCTTGTGAGTGCAATACCAGTTGTTTTTAGTTATTATTTTGTATTAAAACTGTATTATACCATGAACTTTTTGTGCGCTTTCTTTTTTTCATTAACCTTTATTATGGTGGTCCCTGGACCCTTTTCCATCACAGGTGTAGGTCGGTACGGCTGCACTATATCATCGCACAACGCAAAAAGTAAAAATACATCCATTACCAAAATAGTGCTAAAAAAACATAAAGCCAGGTGAACATAAAGCCACAAAGCAGCTATAAAATGTTCTGAGACCGTAGTCTCCTCATACTGAGATAATAAGGACTGTTCATTAATCTTCCTTTACCGCTGTGTTGTGAGCATACCTCCAAATGACATCACAACTCGAAGAAGGTTCCATCCAGTCTCCCGAGATAGAAAATAAAGATCTCTTCATCATCTTGTCTACACATTGATTTCATCATAGCTCATCTTCTCTGCAATATGTGACATTATATGGCAGCGGTGCATAAAGGGTGGTTGCCTTTGAAGATGGAGTGTGCAGACTTATTTCTGTTGACCGCAGTGATATTGCTTTGATGGTCAGTAAGTTGACGACCACATTTTCCAATGACGTCTGCTGCACGCAAAGAGCCAGACGAGGGGGAGGAGTGAAGGGAAGAGAGGTGGTTGTAAGAGGTAGAAATTAGCCAGTGTGTTTACGACTGTCTCACTTCACCTCTCCGTCCAGAAGAATGGAGCTCTTGCAAATCCCTTTCGATCTCAGCTTACTTTCACTCCTTGCTTTCCATCTTCAAGTCGGTAAGTAGATCAAAGAATAAAATACCGCCCGAAATTGGCAAATGTTGGCGTTTTTAGGCTAACGTTTAATTAAAATTATCCGGCAAATTGATGTATTTGAAATAATGTTTTTCTGCTTGTGAAATGACGTTGGCTTTTGGTCTCCTTCTGATCAATAAATTAGAATGGTCCAGGACAGTGTTTAGAGTGAGGTAGATCTCTGATTATTTGTACTCTTGATTTCCATTTTATAAGCTGGTGAGCGGAAGGTACACTGTACATTTAAATCTGGACTGGAGTTGTGCCAATTTAGAGTTTTTCTGGAAACCAAATTAATTTTTTTAAATTTATTTCACCTTAATGTGAATTTAAAAATGTGCAAATGAAATGGGATTTATTTTTTTAATTAATTAAAATCTTCAATTCAATGGAAGGGGCTATCTGGGGACCATACTGGCTGTGGTATGTGTAAAAGGTCAGTCACTCGTAGGACCATACTGGCTGTGGCATGTGTAATGGGTCAGTTCCTCCTAGGACCATACTGGCAGTGGTATATATAATGGGTCAGTCCCTCCTAGGACCATACTGGCTGTTGCATGTGTAATGGGTCAATCTCTCCTAGGACCATACTGACGGTAGTATGTGTAATGGGTCAGTCCCTCCAAGGACCATACTGGCGGTGGTATGTGTAATGGGTCAGTCCCTCCTAGGACCATACTGGCTGTTGCATGTGTAATGGATGGGGGGTGTAGTCCAGTCCCTAACATCCTAGACCCCTACTGGCTGTTGCATGTGGTAATGGGGTCAGTCCCTACTAGGACCATACTGGCTGTTGCATGTGTAATGGGTCAGATCGCCTCCTAGGACTATACCTGACTGTGTATACCGTAGGCCCCGCTCATACGGCGGGTTCCATTCCAGGCCGCTGCCGTAAAAGCTGAAATTGCTGTAAAGCGGGGCCCTACTGTACTGTATTGTACCTTTGAAAACAGAGATGCAGAGCTGCAAACTGACTGTTTCGCTGACAATGGCATCTGACAGGAGTTGCGCAGGCGCTAAAACTGTTGTTTATATTGACAGTTGGATATTTGCTGCTGAGCACATCATGCCGAAAATCACACCGGAAAAACGGAACAAGTGCACGAACTAATGAAATATGGGTATACATTGGGAAACGCCGTATGAGCGGAAGCCTGTAAACGGGCCCTACTGTATGTGTAATTGTCAGTCACTCATAGGACTATATAGTGGATGTGGCATTTGTTAGGTCAGTCCCCTAGGAACATACGGCTGTGATATGTGTAATGGGTCAGTCCCTCCTAGGACTTAATGGCTGTGCATGTGTAATGGGTCAGTCCCCTCCCAGACCATACGGGCTGTGGAATGTGCAATGGGTCAGTCACTCCTAGGACTATATGGGTCTGTGGGCATGTGTAATGGGTCAGTCCATCTATAAAAGGGTTTCTACAAGGTGCAGGAAGGAAGCATCTTCAAAGGAGAGAGAAAGTGTTAGAACACAGAGTCGTGCGCTGACGCTGAAGGGCGGGAGGCTCGGGGGAGATGTGAGAGAAGTACTCTCTTCATGGAAACGGTGGCGGATTGGTGGAACAAACCATTTCTTCAAAGTGCAGGTCTCTCTAAGACAGAGATACAAGCAGAGCTCTTCTCACAAGTTCATAATGCAATTCTCCATTTAATGTGACAGCCAGGAACAGTGGAAAACTAAATTTCAGGTCCATATGGACCTCTCCCATAGGGGATCTGAATTTAGTTTTTCCACTGTTCTTGGCTGTCCAATTAAATGGAGAAACTTCAATATGAACTTGTGAGTAGAGCTCTCTTGTATCTTCTGTCTTAGAAATCTGTACTTTGGAAGAAATTGTTTGTCTGTGTTGTGTTGTCTGCACAAGCAGGTTTCTTCTCGCCTGAGGCTGTTTCCCTGCACTTTGGGATTGGTGGAACAGCCTCTCATCCGAGGTGGTAGAGATAAGGCTATCCTAAAGATGAATGCAACCGGAGGATCCAACAGGGTCTGAGATTTTCTAGCAGATAGTAAAATGGTCACGGTGGCCAAGTGGTTCTTATCTGTCGTCAAATGCTATGTGGTAAGAGTTTAACACCGGGATTCCCTAAACTCCGATGTAGGGTATCGTACCACCACCCGTTAAATGCCATTGACTTGAATGGCAGTTAATGGCCGGTCTGCGCTTGACAAATCTCCCCATTACAATCTACGGGTAAATTTTCAACCCTCACATCTATTTTCTGCCCGTAAAGAAATTATGAGACCTCGATCGTAGGTGTGGGATGGGTGTCCTCCCTAGGTTCTTACATGAGCTCTAGTACCGAGTTTCCAGGTGAGTAGCGTGTTACAAAAAAATTCCAAATAAATAGTTTGCAGATAATACAAAACTTAAGTTGAAATCAACCAGTCACGCAGATCAGGATACGCAAGCTTATTTCTATTCTTTATTTCCATCTTTATGCTAGGGACGGATTGCACCTCAATGAAGAGGGATCTTCTGTGCTAGGGGGGAGACTGTTAAAAAGAATGTTAAAGAGGAGATTTTAAACTAGGATGGAGGGGGGAGGGGAATGAAACATAACTAACTAAATGGAATAGAGGAGGATACAAGGGTTTATGGAGGTAGAATGGGGGCAAGTGCAAGTTTGACAAGCAGTGAGATACCCATAGTAAATAGAGATAATACTAGAAAACTTCTAAAGACTAAACCAAGTGGGCGCAGAAAGGACGAAGGAGATAATAGTAAAGGCTGAAAAAAAACTTAAATGCATGTTTGCTAATGCAAGAAGCCTGACAGATAAAATGGGGGAGCTTGAATTAATAGCTGCAAAGGAGCAGTATGATATCATAGGCATTACTGAAACATGGTGGCATGAAACTCATGACTGGGCAGTTAATTTAGAGGGTTACTCCCTTTTTCGGAAGGATCGGCCAAATAGAAGGGGAGGTGGAGTATGCTTATATGTTAAAACGGATCTAAAATCTATTATAAGGGATGATGTCTATGAAGGGAATGATGAAAACGTAGAGACCTTGTGCATAGAAATTAGCAGTGGAGGTAAAAGTATAAAGAAAATGTTTGTAGGGATAAGCTATAAACCACCAAATATCTGTGAGATTGAGGAAGGTAAAATACTTTTGCAAATGGAGAAGGCATCAAAACTGGGTCACGTTTGCATAATGGGTGAGTTTAATTATCCAGGCATAGACTGGGGCAATGACATTAGCATTACAACAAAAGAAAACAGTTTTTTTGGGGTGCTTAAAGACAATTATACAACCCAAATTATTGAGGAACCAACCAAGAGAGGGGTAGTACTGGATTTGGTAATATCAAACAATGTAGAAGTAAAAGCAAATATTCAAGTCCTGGAACATTTGGGTAACAGTGATCATAACATGGTCTCATTTAAAATAAATGATCAAAAAACATTACTTGAGTTCAACAAAGACCTTAAACTTTAGAAAGGTGGATTTTAATAAACAGAGATCTAATCTACAAGTAATACACTGGGATGATGTTTTTGCAGGGAAAATGTAGAGGATAAATGGGCAGTCTTTAAAACATTGTTAGAATAGCACATTTATCAGTGTATACCCTTGGGTAATAAGTATAAAATAAATAAGTCAAAACCAATGTGGCTAAATAAACAGTTAGGGGAGGAAATGGACAAGAAGAGGAAGGCGTTTAGATTCTTTAAATCAGAAGGGACAGAGACATCGTATCAGAATTATAAGTAACAAAAATTGCAAAAGGGCAATCACATTAGCAAAAATGGATAATGAAAAAAGGATTGCAATAGAAAGTAAGGTCAACCCTGAAATGTTCTTTAAGTACCTTAATAACAAAAAAATGAGAAAAGAAAATATAGGACCCTTTCAGTGTGAGATGGTTAGGCAGATTATTGGAGATAAGGAAAAAGCTGAGGTATTAAACAAATTCTTTGCCTCTGTGTTTATCAGGGAAGAATCCATTTTAATAGTAGTGCCGCAGGAGGAAGCCACAACCTCCATATTAATGAACAATTGGTTTATTGAGGAAGAAATTTATAGGCAGCTTGAAAAAATTAAAGTAAATAAGGCACCTGGCCCCGATGGCATACATCCAAGAGTTCTCAAGGAGTTAAGTTCAGTAATAGCCAAACCATTACATTTAATATTCAAGGACTCCATTTCCACAGGCTCAGTACCACAAGATTGGAGTAAAGCAGATGTGGTGCCTATATTTAAAAAGGGAGCTAGATCACAACCGAGGAATTACAGACCTGTAAGCCTGACTTCAATAGTGGGGAAACTACTTGAAGGTTTAATACGGGATAATATTCAGTAATACCTAATGGAAAACAAAATTATTAGTAATAGTTAGCATGGATTTATGAAGGATAGATCTTGCCAAACTAACCTTATTTGTTTCTTTGAGGAGGTAAGTAGGAATTTAGACCAGGGTAATGCAGTTGATGTGGTCTACTTAGATTTTGCAAAGGCTTTTGATACGGTTCCACACGAGGTTGGTGTACAAAATTAAGCAAATTGGACTCAGTAAAAACATATGCACCTGGATTGAAAACTGGTTGAAGGATAGACAACAGAGGGTTGTCATAAATGGATTACCCCTGCTTTTTAACTTGTTTATTAAAGACCTTGAGGTTGGCATCGAGAGCAAAGTCTGCATCTTTGTTGATAATACTAAATTGTGTAAGGTAATAGAATCAGAGCAGGATGTAATTTCTCTCTAGAAGGACTTGGAGAGACTGGAAACGTGGGCTGGTAAATGGCAGATGAGGTTTAATAATGGGGAAATCCTTGATGGAGAAGGATTTAGGAGTGCTTGTAGACAGCAGGCTTAGCAATAGTGCCCAATGTCATGCAGTAGCTGCAAAGGCAAACAAAATCTTATCTTGCATCAAACGGGCAATGGATGGAAGGGACGTAAACATAATGATGTCCCTTTACAAAGCATTAGTAAGACCACACCTTGAATAGGGAGTACAATTTATGGCACCAATCCTTAGAAAAGACATTATGGAACTAGAGAGAGTGCAGAGAAGAGCCACCACATTAATAAAGGGGATGGACATTCTAACTTATGAGGAGAGGCTAGCTATATTGGATTTATTTACATTAGAAAAGAGGCGTCTACATAAGCACGACTCAAGATTTGTTCACAAAACTGTTATAGTACCTGTTCGGGATTAGAAATGCTATATATGTTATTATGTTAAAAATCCCACAAATGCTTTGTGGAACAACTACCTTGTGATGCGAATGTCAATGTTTAAAGAGATGTTACTGTATTGTGAAAACAATAAAAAGGAAAAAGAAAGAGGCGTCTATGGCCTCGGCCAAGCTCCCCGCTGGCGTGCTGAGGCGCGCTGAGGCTCAGGGAAAGCGGGTGCTTTCCCTGGCCTTGCAGGTGCTTTCCCTGCGCGCCGTCAGGGGGCGTACCGGGGGCGGGCCAGTGACATCACGGAGCTGGTTCGCCCTCATTGGGCGAACCGCTCACGTGACCTGCCCTGCGCTCCGGCAAGCGCGTGAATTTAAAAATTACCTAAGACCTACGCTTCCGCGCCTCAGCGCGCCTCCGCCAGCAAGCAAGTACCTTGGCCGAGGCCTTAGAGGGGATATGATAACTATATACAAATATATTCGGGGACAGTACAGGGAGCTTTCAAAAGAACTATTCATCCCAAGGACTCAGGGGCATCACTAAAGGTTGAAGGAAAGGAGATTTCACCAGCTACAAAGGAAAGGGTTCTTTACAGTAAGGGCAGTTACAGTGTGGGATTCATTACCCATGGAGACTGCGATGGCAGATACAATAGTTTTGTTAAAAAAAGGTTGGACATCTTTTTAGATGGGAAAGGTATACACCGATATACCAAATAAGTAAACATGGGAAGGATGCTGGTCCAGGGAGTAATCCGATTGCCAATTCTTGGAGTCAGGAAGGAATTTATTTTTCCCCTTATGAGATATCATTGGATGATATGACTCTGGGGTTTTTTGTTTGCCTTCCTCTGGATCAATAAGTAAGTATAGATATAGGATAAAGCATCTGCTGTCTAAATTTAGCATAGGTTGAACTTGATGGACGTACGTCTTTTTTCAACCTCATCTGCTATGTAACTATGTAGCTATGTACCTATGTAAGTTAACTTGTAAGAGGAAGGTTGGAACTTCTATGTGGCTGGGTGTTTGTCTATTTTAATTTCACCCTGCCCAGGAGAGCTTACAATCGAAGGAGGATGTTGGGAGACTTGCTAAGACAGAAGGGGAAGGAGGAAGTGCAGTGGATGGCAGTGACTGGCCTTGATGGTGGGTAGTGATGTAGGAGAGAGCAGTCGCGATGGAAGGTGGTAATGAGACGGCAATGAGCAGTACTCAGGAGTTGAGCCGAGATATAGCGAGAAATTAAAGCTGGGATGAACATTGTGCAGAGCTTTCACTTTCAAGAAATGAATTAGTGAAGAGACATGAATCCCAAAGCTGACCACTGATTTCCCATAATCCTCTCTTCCGTAAAGATGGTAGCGGTGACCTCGGCCTGACAGTGGAGCAACCTGCAATCATCAGAGCCGAGGCTGGCGATTCAGTGACCATGAATTGCACCTTTGGGATTGAGAAGTCTCATTACACAGTCACCTGGTCTCTGGACTGCGGGGACCTCCCCCCTCTCGAGAGTAGCCCATGTTACCGAAACAGAGTCACCTTCCAATCCAACCATCGAGAAATAACTATCGTCAACGTGACCGAGAACGATTCAGGAACCGACTGCTGTCGGGTGGAGGCTTTCGGTGGGAGAAAAGGGATCGGAAATGGGACCAGAGTGGAGGTGACAAAAAGACAACCAGGTATTTGTTGTCCATGTCCCTTCCATCACCCCATATAGGGATCGGAAATGGAACCAGAGTAAAGGTGATAAACACAGAACTAGGTAGGATTTTTCAAAACTCGTCCTAACCAGTATTGTTAAAGGGTCAGTCCCATATAGGGGCAAAGTAACTCAATGCCAGGGACATGTTTTTTTTTTTTTTTTTTTTTT
>WSYH01006293.1:0-28703 GCA_036426205.1 Ascaphus truei
CCACAAAACCGGACCGTGCTGTGGCGGAGGTTGGTATATGTGTAACTGAACCTATGTCCCAGGCTGCGTACCAGTCCCACTATGAATGCCAGTATCTGTGTGAAATAATAGCCCTGACTGAAGACCTGTTTACGTATGAAGGTTTAACCCCTTTGCAAAGACAATGCCGTTGTGATCTCTTTATTAAGGCTTGCAGCATCCAGAACTTAAAACAGTCTCTAGCCGATTGTATTTGCTCCCCTGATTCCCCTTTAACCTGGGATAACGTGTACCCTATGGAACTGGCCGACGCCCAAGTGGCACTCTATGCCCTGGCCTCATCACTGGACATTCCCCTAGTACAACAGGGCGCCCTCCTCATGTTGGCTCAGTCTCAAGATATACTCCATGTACTTTCCGTAACACTAGACATTCGCATAAAAGAACAGGACCCCCTCCTTGCCAGTTACGCTGCTGCTCGGCAGATCCCCTATGCTGCCAGTCCTGTTGCTAAACCTGTGGGGGTACCTCCCTCTCCTAAGAATGGCCAAACCATCTCTCTGTCGCTGCCCGCTAAGGAAGAAGCTGCCACGCTCCCTAATCCTGAGTTAACCTTCCTAAGTTCTGTCCCTGAGGTTATTCCAGTCTTAACCCCTGCTAGTCAGGCCTATGAGTCCCCCACTGTAAATCCCTGCATCCCCCAGGTCAGTGTGTCTTCCCTAGCACCAGAGAATGAATCCTGTTTGCCCTCTTTTTCTAACCCAAAAATTCTAAGCTCTGTTCCCGAGGTTTTTTCTGTTTTAACTCCTGCTAGTCTGCTCTGTGTGGTCCCCATTGTTAACCCTTGTATTCCGCAGACTAATGTTAGGTCTCTAGGGCAAGAAGCTGAACCCCCTATGACCCCGCTCTCGGAGACTAGCGTATCTTTTCCTAATTCTCAGGTACAGCCTAACTTAACCCTTGAGGTTTTTCCTATGTTAACCCCTGCAGGTCAGCCCTATGAACTTCCCTTGGTAAATCCCTGTAGTCTGCCAGTCAAGGACACCTCCTTAGCTTCAGAGGATGAACCCCTTATGTCCCCTGACTCAGCTAAAATTCTCGGGGCTACGCCTCCTGACCTTTCAGCAATAATACTGGCTCCAGTTAAAAGTATTCTGGAACCGTTTGTTTCCCTAAGCCTGTTCGCAGAATCCCCACTCCTAGGTATGTTGCTGACCCCGTCTGTCACTCAGAGAGCTGAGACCCCTGCTTCTGAGCATAGACCCCTTTTCGTGGAATCTGTAGTCGTTTCTGATGTCCCAGACACACTTTCCCAAATACCCACTTCAGAGACCAGCACAGTTGTGGTTGCCCCCCTTGTACTGTCTGTGTTCTCCTTTTCTCAAAGCTTGGGGTTAAAAGCGTCACACCCACAAAACACCCCAAGAATGGTCGGGGTGCCTGAACTCGGTACGAACAGAAAAGACCGCTCCCTTTGATGACGAATATGATCAGAAGGAGACAGAGCGGGAGCAGCAGATCACCCAATATTTCTGTCAGCTAAAGCAACTGCAAGAAAAACCTGGCGTATATAATGAAGCTGCTAAAATTTCAAATGAAGATGGAGACCCCAATATCCCTGAAGGGACAGTGTCATCCAAATCAAAAAGGCGGAAAAAGAAAAGCAGTTCCTCACTTACCGTGGAAGGAACAGGCACGTCCGCAGATCCTGTGGAGGAAAAGGGGGACCGAGTTGCCCTGCAGCCTAGTGAAAATGGAGAATTCGTCCCGTGGGTAACCGAATATCCAGAGGGCCCAAGGCAGAAGTCGTGTACCCCAAAGAAGTGTCTGTCCGGTGCCAACAGTGAGGAACCCTCAACCAACCATCCCAGGGAAGTGGAGCCGGAACCAGTGAGTGACGATCCCTTGACCAGCCCTGAAGATGCCCTGAAAAATGCCAGGCATGACTGTGATATGCTCTGTGAACAATTAAAACAAAAGGAAGATGGTTACACAGAGCTACAGAAAAATAACGTGAGGCTACGAAAAGATGTGCTCACAATTTACTCTTTAGCCAGGACAGAATTGGACGATCTCAAGACTGAGCTAGATACTGCAAAGGCTACTATTTCCGCCATGGATGAAAAGCAGAGCCAATCTGATAAAATGGTGGCTACGCTAAAGCGGAAGTATGAGGAGGCTTTGAAGCAGATGACAGTCTTCCAGCAGGAGGTTCACACTCTTCGTATAGAGCTGAATGCCTCACAACAGGAGGTCAACAGTGTCCGGATAGAAGTGAACGTATCTCAGAAAGAGGTTCAGACACTCCGTAGAGCACTTGATGCCTCACATCATGAGACCAACAGCTGCCGCACAGACCTGGAAGTTTCCAGAAATGAACTACACAGTCTCACTGAGGAGCTGGACATTGCCAAAGAAACTATTGGTAATCTTGATACAGATCTCAAAGTCTCTCAGAAGGAGCTTCAGACCCTCAACCTAGAGAGGGAAGTCTCACGCCAGGAGAGTGTCATTCTCAAAGCAGATGTGCGTAAATGGAAGGAGGACTGCAAAGAAGCCCTGAAAAATACAGAGACTGAAAAAAGAGAAAATTCAAGATTAAAAAGAGAAAACTTAAAACTGAAAGAAGAAAATTTTCAGTTGACAGAAGAAGTCAAGGAAAAGTTTGAAGCAGAGCACCGACTGCAGAACCAACTGCAAGGTCTGCGTACACACCTCCAGTATGCTGAGGAGAAGCAGCAAACGCTACAGGAAGAAAAACTGCAGGCTGCTAAAGAGGTACAAGCGCTGCAGGAACGTCTGAATACCCAGTACGTCCCCACAGAGCAGTATGAGGAGCTAAAGGCCATGCTGGATGTCTTCAGAGCATCTTTGGAAGCGGAGCTTCGATACCAGGTGACTCTGTATGAGAGGGAGCGTGAGAAGGCTCAGAAACTGGAGCAAGAGCTGGAGAGACAGAGAGACTGTTCCATTCCCTTGAGTCAGTACACCAAGGAGAAAACAGACGCAGCGGCAACCTTGACGACAAAAATTACAGAGCTCCAGAATATGAAGGAGACTCTGATACAGACTCAGAGGAAGCAAAGTGCGCAGATAGATTCCCAGAGAAGAGACTTGCAAGATGCACTCAAACAGGTTGAGACTCTGCAGGCCAGTAACTTACAGATTCCTCCAATACGGAAAAAGGTATTGGCTCTGCCCAAGCACTAGTATCCCACAGTAACTAATGCCCGTGAGGACAAGGGTACAGTGAGAGTTGGGGACTCCACGCAACTTCAAAACAAAATTACGAAGTTTGAGCCACCTAAGAAAGCACTAGCCAAACCTACAGCTGCCCAACAGGCAACAAACAGAGGTAGGAGTGCAGAATCAAAGCCAGAAGAATCCTTAGCTGAGGAAGCTGAAAAAATAGGACGTTCTCTGGAAAAGGAGGTGGAGGTGCAACTCAGTCCTGTAAGGAATTCGTTCCTCGGTTTGCTGGTTGCCTTACCTTGCAGACCTGTGCAATCCTGGAGCACTTCCCCTGATATTTACTGCAGCCTGATTCACTCACCAAATCAATACTGCCACACGCCCCTTCTGCATATGGCTTACTCTGACCTTTAAGTCTTACTGGCCTTCCCACAATGCTCCCTGCCGAGCATAGTCCTTCCTGGATGTCACAAGTGTTCTGCCATAAAGCCCTTGGCTTGTCTGTGTGTGTACTAACCTCTCAAGTTGTTTTCCCTTTCCTGAGGCCCTGCTGCTAGTCTTCATGCAGGGGCCTGTATTTCCTGATTACCCTGTGTATCCTGAGGGGCCGCTGCTAGGCTCATAGCGCCTGTTCGCTGTGCTGAAGTGGAGTACTCTTCTTTACTTTCAGATCCCTGTTCCTGAGGCGCCGGCTGCTAGTCGCACGCAGCGGCCTGTTCCTGTCTCCTGTGCTGAAGCGGAGGTCTCTCCAGTGTTTGACTTCAGCCCCCTGTTTCCTGAGGCCTGCTATCCTTCTACTGCAGAGCCTATCACTGGTTCCTGGGGCCCGCTGCTCATTCTCCATTGCAGAGGCTGTGTTCCGGGTTTCCTGTGCTGAAGCGGAGTATTCTCCAGTGCGTACTTCAGCTTTCCAGTTTCCTGATTCGGCTCTCCTTCCCTGTAGAGGCCGGTCTACGAGTCCTGAGTTCTGTAGCTCTCCTTGCACAGCCCCGCTCTGGACTCTTGCTGAAGCACTGGTTTACCAGTGCTGCCTGGCGTGTGCCCACTCCGGTCTGCCTATTCCTTCTTGGAAGCATTACCATGGGCCATGGGTCGCCGCACGCGCAGAACCCACGCCCTCAGCTCACATCTCTAGCTGAAGCGGGGAACTCCTGATCACCTGTTGCCGAACTCCTGCTTGAATAATGGTTACCCGTGATCTCTCCTGTCCTGACCCTGGCTTGTCCACTGATGATGCTACCTTCTCCAGTCCCGACCCTGCTACGTACACTACGACTGACGCGCAATCCGGATCTGCCTGCGCGGCCTAAGGTTGGTGCTTATACAACCCCACCTAGCCAGCGGTCCGGTCCCGGTTTGTGGCGAGCACAATCGTGACGTATGCTCGGCCCCACAAAACCGGACCGTGCTGTGGCGGAGGTTGGTATATGTGTAACTGAACCTATGTCCCAGGCTTGCGTACCAGTCCCACTATGAATGCCAGTATCGTGTGAAATAATAGCCCTGACGTGAAGACCTGTTTTACGTATGAAGGTTTAACCCCTTTGCAAAGACAATGCCGTTGTGATCTTTTATTAAGGCTTGCAGCATCCAGAACTTAAAACAGTCTCTAGCCGATTGTATTTGCTCCCCTGATTCCCCTTTAACCTGGGATAACGTGTACCCATGGAACTGGCCGACGCCAAAGTGGCACTCTATGCCCTGGCCTCATCCTGGACATTCCCCTAGTACAACGGGCGCCCTCCTCATGTGTGCGCTCAGTCTCAGATAACTCCATGTACTTCTCGTAACACTAGACTTCGCATAAAAGAACAGGACCCCCTCCTTGCCAGTTACGCTGCTGCTCGGCAGATCCCCTATGCTGCCAGTCCTGTTGCTAAACCTTGGGGGTACCTCCCTTCCTAAGAATGGCCAAACCTCTCTCTGTCGCTGCCCGCTAAGGAAGAAGCTGCCACGCCTCCCTAATCCTGAGTTAACCTTCCTAAGTTTCTGTCCCGAGGTTATTCCAGTCTAACCCCTGCTAGTCAGGCCTATGAGTCCCCCACTGTAAATCCCGCATCTCCCCCAGGTCAGTGTGTCTTCCCTAGCACCAGAGAATGAATCCTGTTTGCCCTCTTTTTCTACCCCAAAATTCTAAGCTCTGTTCCGAGGTTTTTTCTGTTTTAACTCCTGCTGAGTCTGCTCTGTGTGGTCCCATGTTTAACCCTTGTATTCCGCAGACTAATGTTTAGGTCTCTAGGGCAAGAGCTGAACCCCCTATGACCCCGCTCTCGTCGAGGACTAAGCGTATCTTTTCCTAATTCTCAGGTACAGCCTAACTTAACCCTTGAGGTTTTCCTATGTTAACCCTGCAGGTCACCCTATGAACTTCCCTTGGTAATCCCTGTAGTCTGCCAGTCAAGACACCTCCTTAGCTCAGAGGATAACCCCTTATGTCCCCTGACTCAGCAAAATTCTCGGGGCTACGCTCCTGACCTTTCAGCAATAATACTGGCTCCAGTTAAAAGTATTTTGACCCGTTTGTTTCCCTAAGCCTTGTTCGCAAATCCCCACTCCTAGGTGTATTGCTGACCCCCGTCTGTCACTCAGAGAGCTGAGACCCCCTGCTTCTGAGCATAGACCCCTTTTCTTTGAATCTGATCGTTTCTGAGGTCCCAGACACACTTCCCAAATACCCACTCAGAACCACACAGTTGTGTTGCCCCCCCCTTGTACTGTCTGTGTTCTCCTTTCTCAAGCTTGGGGTTAAAGCGTCAACCACCCCACAAACACCCCAAGATGGTCGGGGTGCCTGAACTCGGTACGAACAGAAAAGACCGCTCCCTTTGATGACGAATATGATCAGAAGGAGACAGAGCGGAGCAGCAATCACCCAATTTTTTCTGTCAGCTAAAGCAACTGCAAGAAAAACCTGGCGTATATAATGAAGCTGCTAAAATTCAAATGAAGATGGAGACCCCAATATCCCTGAAGGGACAGTGTATCCAAATCAAAAAGGCGGAAAAGAAAAGCAGTTCCTCCCTTACCGTGGAAGGAACAGGCACGTCCGCAGATCCTGTGAGGAAAAGGGGACCGAGTTTGCCCTGCAGCCTAGTGAAATGGAGAATTCGTCCCGTGGGTAACCGAAATACCGAGGGCCCAAGGCAGAAGTCGTGTACCCCAAAGAAGTGTCTGTTCCGGTGCCAACAGTGAGGAACCCTCAACCAACCATCCCAGGGAAGTGGAGCCAGCGCAGTGAGTGACGATCCCTTGACCAGCCCTGAAGATGCCCTGAAAAATGCCGGCATGACTGTGATATGCTCTTTGCACATTAAACAAGGAAGATGGTTACACAGAGCTACAGAAAAATAACGTGAGGCTACGAAAAGATTGGCCTCACATTACTCTTTAGCCAGGACAGATTGGACGATCTCAAGACTGAGCTAGATACTGCAAAGGCTACTATTTTCCGCCATGGATGGAAAGCAGAGCCAATCTGATAAATGGGGTGCTACGCTAAAGCGGAAGTATGAGAGGCTTTGAAGCAGATGACAGTCTTCCAGCAGAGGTTCACACTCTCGTATAGAGCTGAATGCCTCACACCAGGAGGTCAACAGTGTCCGGATAGAAGTAACGTATCTCAAAGAGGTTCAGACACTCCGTAGAGCCACTGATGCCTCACATCATGAGACCAACAGCTGCCGCACAGACCTGGAAGTTTCCAGAAATGAACTACACAGTCTCACTGAGGAGCTGGACATTGCCAAAGAAACTATTGGTAATTCTTGATACAGATCTCAAAGTCTCTCAGAAGGAGCTTTCAGACCCTCAACCTAGAAGGGAAGTCTCACGCCAGGAAGTGTCATTCTCAAAGCAGATGTGCGTAATGGAAGAGGACTGCAAAGAAGCCTGAAAAATACAGAGACTGAAAAAGAAAAAATTCAAGATTAAAAAGAAAAACTTAAAACTGAAAGAAGAAAATTTTCAGTTGACAGAAGAAGTCAAGGAAAGTTTGAAGCAGAGCACCGACTGCAGAACCACTGCAAGGTCTGCGTACACACCTCCGTATCTGAGGAGAAGCAGCAAACGCTACAGGAAGAAAAACTGCAGGCTGCTAAAGAGGTACAAGCGCTGCAGAACTCTGAATACCCAGTACGTCCCCACAGAGCAGTATGAGAGGCTAAAGGCCACCTGGATGTCTTCAGAGCATCTTTGGAAGCGAGCTTCGTACCAGGTGACTCTGTATGAGAGGGAGCGTGAGAAGGCTCAGAAACTGGAGCAAGAGCTGAGAGACGAGAGACTGTTCCATTCCCTTGAGTCAGTACACCAGGAGAAAACAGACGCAGCGGCAACCTTGACGACAAAAATTACAGAGCTCCAGTATGAAGGACTCTGATACAGACTCAGAGGAACAAAGTGCGCAGATAGATTCCCAGAGAAGAGACTTGCAAGATGCACTCAACACAGTTGAGACTCTGCAGGCCAGTACACTACAGATTCCTCCAATACGGAAAAAGGTATTGGCTCTCGCCCAAGCCTATATCCCACGTACTAATGCCCGTGAGGACAAGGGTACAGTGAGATTTGGGGACCCACGCAACTTCAAAACAAAATTACGAAGTTTGAGCCACCTAAGAAAGCACTAGCCAAACCTACCCCCATCTCGTCAGAGCAGGGTTAAAGTGACCAACTGCTACTGTGCTCACAAAACTCAAACTCCCTTGGTCACCCCGCACTAAGAAAGGATAAGATTGCTAGACATAAACTCGGCAAGCGCCGCAAACACTAGCATGGACAACAGCCTAAGCCTATTGCCGCTGGTAGCCTGGGGTGAGCTCTTCTCCTCCGCCTAGCAACGCATCCCCACCTATGATGGATCCCAGCAGTTGACGGAAATAACCCTCGCAGGAACTAAACCCAGTGCAGGAACTAAATCACAACACCACTGTTTTAACTAATCTTTAACTGTAACACACAACAACATATAAGAACACTACATTGGTGTAAAAAGAAGTAAGCGCTCTTTGAATCTATGGTTTTTACATATCCGAACATACTAACACTCACCTGTTCCTTGAAGGTCAAAAATTAAGGTAAATACAACACCTCCAGATAGAACACAACACCATGACATATTACACTGTACATCTATTTTATTTAACAAAAATAAAGCCAAAATTGAGACAGCTAAGTTTGAAAAACTCAGTACATACAAAATCCTTACTGCTTCCAATATGGATTAAGATTCTAAGTAGGGCATACAGTGCGTTAATCAATGATGCGGTTGAATAATGGATCATCAGCAAGTGTGACCACCTCTCCTATAAAAACAGCCAAAGTTTGAGTTGTTTTGCTGGTCTGGAGCATTCAGGTTGTGTTAAACCACACAAAATGCCACGAGGCACAGACTCAGCACATGAATCCTTAGGAATCGCACTTTGTTTGCTGCCGCATCAATATGGAAGGGTTATAAAAGACCTGTTCCAAACCATTTAAAAGTCCATCATTCTACAGTGAGAATGATTATTTCAAAATGGGAAAAACATTCAGAACTTGCCAATCTCCGAGTTGGCCGTCCCACAGCAATTCACCCCCATGTCAGACCGTGCAATCGCTCAGAGAAATTATGCAACAAAAACACAAGAGTTACCTCCATGACTCACAGGCCTCGTTATGCTGTTAAATGTAAATTTCATGACGTATGTAACAGGGGACCTTAGCCCCATGTTTCAACAAAATGTGCCTCGAATCCAGCAGTGTGGTGGTTAAAACTGCGGGTAGGCACTTAACTAACACCCCACCTTCCGGAATAGAATTGCTTAGATGATGTCTCTTTTGAAGACAGGAGAGAGACTCCTATAGCTCACACCCTGAGCTGAACTAGAGACAGAGCATACGATTCTTTATTCCACAACTAGGCTTAACCAGGAGACAGCATGTTCTTGAGCGACAAGCTTACGACACCAACAAAAGGGGACAAGATTCTAAACTTGGAGGCCTGACATTGCCTGTGCACACAATGTGCTGTTTCCAAAATACAGCACGAGAGCTTCCCCTACAGCAGCCCACTACAATAAACTTTTCATATGAAGACTATTATCTTGTCTCATACGCGTATTGATAACTGTATCCATATTTAGGGCCTGGTAAATAGCTTAGCTAACCAAAACCAACCCAGCCATGAGGGCTGAGCTAACATGTGTAGAGAGTCCTCCCCAAACAGAGAGTTTTTTTTGTTTGGCTTATGCTCTTATGTTGGTTTTTGGCCCTTTTTAAACGACAGGCACAAGAAACCTTGTTTTTATATTCACCGTAAAACAGTCTCCATTGTGTACCCTCTGCACATGTCCTCCTGACATATGGTGTCAGACAGTTTGGGATTGAGATGTGGCATTTGCAAAGTTAAAAGTGCCCGAGATTATCCTGTGGAAATCTATTTTTTTGCTTTGCCTACAAACAGCCGAGCACTAAACAATCACAGGCACACGGAATCATAGTTAAAGTGGACACATCCAGCCAGGAAATCTACATCATGCCCTGAACTCAAACAAACCACAGATGGCTCGTTTTTGCCCCAATCCCAGAGGAGGCCGAGAACCTGAAAAGCAGGTAACCTTACTTTGACCCTACACAATAACGTGTAATTTGTTCATCATTGAAATAGGGGTGTTGCCTTCCAGTCGTAGTCAGGGTTCAAAATGAGTTAGCCCTCTAAAAGGGATAGGCGTTTGTTGTTTTCCAAATTTTTGCTGAAGCAGTGAATACAGATAGGTGAACCCCCAGTCTGGATACTGACTTCTCGCAAATACAGTGTTGCTCAACAAAGAGCCGCATAGCGACTACCAGCTGTTAAGGGAGTATATGCAGAAACGTGTGAAAATTGGACTGCGACTGTGTTAGTGCTGCAAGCAGGGAATTATTCAGCAAACAAATGCTGAGGTGTAAAATTGCCCTACCCAGGGGAAAAAGGGACTGCCTTGAACGTGTAAAATGTATTCCAAAGCCCACTTGCTGATGTTGAAGTTACCCTGCGGGCGATGAAAAGAAATATTCCACTACAACAAAGAATGTTTTTTTTTCTGCAAGTAAAAAATCTCCTATATATTTTGGGAGTAAAAACAGGCAACCAAGTGTGAAGAGTGAAGCCATAATACCCAAAATGAGACTGACAATTACTTGAAAAACTCAAGCAGAAAACAATTCCCTGTGCGATCGGGGGTATTGCAAATAGCAATAAATGGTTTAAAGCAATGCTTTTTGCTTCAAGCCAAAAATGGGCAGCTAGCAAGCCTTGTATTTAAAAGAAAAGAACCAACCCGGGAATTTAACAATGGCCACGCCCAGCTGAATCAAATACAGACTCTGTAAAAAATAGGGAAAAACTTTGTCTTTCCGGTGTAAAGAACCCTAACCACATGAGCAATGTCCCTTCAGGCCTTATTCAGACATTGATAATGAAATGGCATGCCACAGCAATCTGCTGATATGAAATAAACACAAATCCCAAGAGGAAAAAAGTACTCAGAGAGCCTGCGAGAGCTATTCGACTCCATAGCAAAATATGCCACTGGTAGGACTACACCTATGGTTCGGGTTCTAGCAATACAGTGACAGCTGCATAGTCGCCTCCTGATGTTCAGGAAAGAAATTACAACATGAGATAGCCTAAAAGGAGGACAAAATTCAGCGTCCTTGTAATGAACCACTACCCCACGAAGAGTGGCACCTCCAGTCACAAGAGAGGAAACATCTCTTACGGGTGGGACACCCACGAGTCACACCCCACAAACACCCCCCAGATGGTGCTGGGTGCCTGAACACGGTACGAACAGAAAAGAACCGCTCCCTTTGATGAGAATATGATCAGGAGGAGACAGAGCGGGACAGGATCACCCAAATTTTCGTCGCTACTCAAGAAAACCTGGTGGATATGAGCTGCTAAATCAAATGAAGATGGAGACCCCAATATCCCTGAAGGGACGTGTCACCAAATCACAAAAGGCGAAAAAAAAAACGGTTCCTCACTTACGTGGAATGAACAGACACGTCGCAGATCTGCGGAGGAAAAGGGGCCGATGCCCTGCAGCCTAGGAAAATGGAGAATTCGTCCCGGGATGAACCGACATATCCAAAGGCCCAAGGCAGAAGTCGGGTACACCCCCAAAGAAGTGTCTGTCCGTGCAAAGTGAGAACCCTCACCAACCACCCAGGGAAGGTGGACCGAACCGGTGAGTGACGATCCCTGACCAGCCCAAGTCCCTGAATGCCCTGACAGTTGCCAGGGTACTTATTGTTACAGAGCTACGAAAAATAACGTGAGCTACAGAAATGTGCTCTCAATGTACTTTACGCCAGGACGAATTGGGAACGATCTCAAGACGGAGCTAGATACTGGCAAACCTACTATTTCCGCCATGGTGAGAAAGCAGAGCCAATTCTGATAAAATGTGGCTAGCTAAACGGAAGTTGAGGAGGGCTTTGAAGCAGATGACAGTCTTCCAGCAAGCAGGTTCACACTCTGCGATAGAGCTGAATGCCTCACCCGGAGGTCAACAGTGTCCGTAAGAGGTGAACGTATCTCAGAAGGGGTTCAGACACTCAAGAGCCAGGATGCCTGCACATCAGAGATCAATCAACAGATCCGCACAGAACCTGAATTTCCAGAAAAGGAACTGACACAGTCTCACTGAGAGCTGGACATTGCAAGAAACTATTAATCTTAACTTAGATCTCAAGTCTCTCCAAGAAGAGCTCTCAGACACCTAAACCTGAGAGAGGAAGTCTCACCCAGGAGACATCGCCTCCAAGCATATGTGCGTAAATGAATGGAGGATGCAAGAGGCCCTGAAATACAGAAAGACTGAAAAAGAGAAATTCAAGATTAAAAAGAAACTTTAGACAGAAACGTAAGAAAGAAGAACAAAAAGCTGACAGTTAAGAATCAGGAAAGAGTTTGACGCGAGCACGACGCAGAACCAACTGCAAGGTCTTGTACCACTCCAGTATACTCGAGGAAAGCAGCAAACGCTACAGGAAGAAAACTGCAGGCTGCTAAAGAGGTACAAGCGCTGCAGGAACGTCTGATATCCAGTACGTCCCCAGAGCAGTATGAGGAGCTAAAGGCCACGCTGCATTCTCAGAGCATCTTGGACAGCGGAGCTTCGATCGGTGACCTGATGAGAGGGAGCGTGAGAAGGCTCCTAGAAAACTGGAGCAAGAGCT
Source organism: Ascaphus truei (assembly GCA_036426205.1). Classification (NCBI taxonomy): domain Eukaryota; kingdom Metazoa; phylum Chordata; class Amphibia; order Anura; family Ascaphidae; genus Ascaphus; species Ascaphus truei. Next base: position 12,373 of record WSYH01006293.1, read on the forward strand.
GGAGAGACAGAGAGACTGTTCCATTCCCTTAGTCGTACAACCAGGAGAAAACAGAGCAAGCGGCAACCTTGACACAAAATTACAGAGCTCCAAAAAGAAAAAAAAAAAAAAATAATATTCCAGAACTTAGTTCCCCTAGCAACTAAGTTTCCCATGCCATTGTATTTGACTTAGCTAGTGTGATCAAAAGACTGTACAGGGACTTATCCCTGTTCACAAATGTGGCCCTCTAATCAGCAGTGTGGGGTTTATGGCTGGTAGCAAATTACCTAACACCACCTGCCTGATTAAGGTGGTAGAAAAAGCCTGCCTTTGAGACAGGAATACCTCCAGTATTCTGAATGAGCTCATCTGACCTTTGGAGACACCCACATGTCTTGAGCTCTGTCAAAGAAACAGCAGAGCTGATTGCAAGACCCCAATAAGACTTCTAAACTGGAATGCTGATTTTCTGTGCACGCACGGGGCGGTTCCAGGAGAGCAGAGAAGCTTACTCTCCAGCAGCTACAGATAAACTTTCATTCTAAAGAAGACTTCTATATCTGCTATTCATCTATGTGTTTTTGGTGGGAGACACCTGCTTAACTAGTGATGTGAATTGCATGGGATTCAACTAGAAATACTCCCAAGTGAATTAAGCTTTGTCCCTGTTAAGCTTTGTTCCCCCCCCCCCCCTGTGTTTGGATGATTTCCTGATAAAAAGGAAAAGGCACAATAAATCCTTATTATAATTTCACCTTATAAAAGCCTCCAATTGTGTACCTCTGTGAACGTCCGTCTACATTTGGTGTCAGAAGTGGGATAAGAGGCGTCCTTGTAGTTAAAAAGGACCGGAGATTTTTATGTGAAATTTTTTGTTTATGCTTTTTGCCTACAAACAATCTGAGAAACTTAGAGAAAAAAAAAACCTCATGCAGCAGAGATCGGAATTAAAGGGATACACACCACTGAAACCACACTGCACTGAAACCTACAAAAACCTGAAGCAGCTAAACCTTATTTTGCCTATCACAAAGTGTAATATGGTCATTGAAATAGGGGTTTTGCCTTTCGGCCATATTCAGGGTTCAAGAAGTGAGTCAGCCCTTAAAAGGGATAGGTGTTTGTTGTTTTCAAAAGTTTCGCTGAAGCAGTGAATACAGATGGTGACCCACGAGTGGTACTGATTTTGAAAATAAAGGTTGCCACACCGCATAGGGCTACCATCTGTGAATGGAGTATATGCAGAAAAGTGTGAAAATTGATACAAGACTGTGCTGAAGCAGGGGAATATTTAGCAAACAAATGCGGAGTGTAAAATTGCCCTATAGGGGAAAAAGTGATTTCTGAACTGTGTAAAAGGTTTTTCAAAACCAATTGCTGAATGTTGAGTCACCCTGCCGGGAATGAAAGAAATAGTCCACTGCAAAGAATGTTTTTTTTTTCTGCAAGTAAAAAAAAGTCTGCCTATATATATCTTGGGAGCAAAAACAGACACCCAAAGTGTGAAGTGTGAATGCCATAATACCCAAAGATGAGACTGCAAATTTCTGAACTCAGGCAGAAAACCAAATTCTGTTGCTGAAGCGGGGAGATTGCACCTAGCAAGAAAATGGTGTAAAGCAAATAGACTTTTTTACCTAGCAACTGCACATCTTGTATACCTGATGAGAGAAAATGCATGCACAGAACTGCTGATATTGTAAAACTTATCCAAGAAAGAAAAATTCTACAGAGATGCCTGTGAGAGCTATGACCTCTACAAGCAAAATATGCCCACCTGTAGGACTACCACCATTGGGGGTTCTAGCAAATACAGTGGCAACAGCTGCAATAGCGCCTCCTGAGGTCAGGAAGAAAATTACACCTGATAGCCTAAAAATGGAGGACAAGATGCAGCGTTCCTGTAATGGACCCTACCCCACGGAAGAGTGGCCCTTCCAGTCCAATAAAGAGGAAGACATCTCTTATGGGGAACCCGAACCGAGTCACACCCACAAAACACCCCATGAATGGTGGTGGTGCCTGAACTCGGCACGAACAGAAAATACCGCTCCCTTTGATGACGAATATGATCAGCAGGAGACAGAGCAGGAGCAGCAGATCACCCAATATTTCTGTCAGCTAAAGTAACTGCAAGATGAGCCTGGCGTATATAATGAAGCTGCTAAAATTTCAAATGAAGATGGAGACCCCAATATCCCTGAAGGGACGGTGTCATCCAAATCAAAAAGGCAGAAAAAGAAAAAGAAAAGCGGTTCTTCACTTACCGTGGAAGGAACATACACATCCGCAGATCCTGTGGAGGAAAAGGGGGACCGAGTTGCCCTGCAGCCTAGAGAAAATGGAGAATTCGTCCCGCGGGTAACCAAATATCCAGAGGGCCCAAGGCAGAAGTCGTGTACCCCAAAGAAGTGTCTGTCCGGTGCCAACAGTGAGGAACCCTCAACCAACCATCCCAGGGAAGTGGAGCCGGAACCAGTGAGTGACGATCCCTTGACCAGCCCTGAAGATGCCCTGAAAAATGCCAGGCATGACTGTGATATGCTCTGTGAACAATTGAAACAAAAGGAAGATGGTTACACAGAGCTACAGAAAAATAATGTGAGGCTACAAAAAGATGTGCTCACAATTTACTCTTAAGCCAGGACAGAATTGGACGATCTCAAGACTGAGCTACATACTGCAAAGGCTACTATTTCCACCATGGATGTAAAGCAGAGCCAATCTGATAAAATGGTGGCTACGCTAAAGCGGAAGTATGAGGAGGCACTGAAGCAGATGACAGTCTTCCAGCAAGAGGTTCACACTCTTCGTATAGAGCTGAATGCCTCACAACAGGAGGTCAACAGTGTCCGGATAGAAGTGGACGTATTTCAGAAAGAGGTTCAGACACTCCGCAGAGCACTTGATGCCTCACATCATGAGACCAACAGCTGCCGCACAGACCTGGAAGTTTCCAGAAAGGAACTATTGGTGTCAGAAGTGGGATAAGAGGCGTCCTTGTAGTTAAAAAGGACCGGAGATTTTTATGTGAAATTTTTTGTTTATGCTTTTTGCCTACAAACAGTCTGAGAAACTTAGAAAAAAAAAAACCCTCATGCAGCAGAGATCGGAACAGTCACAGGTGGGGCTTAAACACTGTATACACGTTTCCCCGTCCACCTCGGTTGTCTTGAAGTCTAGCGGTACTTGGGACATGTCGCCTCCCTTGTCATAGGCTTCACGCAAGCAGGGGCACATTAGCGCAAGGACATCTATTCCTGGCGCTTGCCAGGACACATACACATTAGGGTGTAACCCCTGGCAGTCTATCTCATTCTCGGAGGAAGAATAATCCGTCTCTGCATCAGTGTCCTCCTCCTCTGACAGTTCTGTAGGCTGCGGCAGTCGGAGCTTCAGGGACTGCGCTTCACAGTCAGGACACTCGGGCCCTCGGGAGGAGCACCCTTCCTCCCCCTTCCTGCTCCCAGCTTCAACTGCCAAACGTGGTCCCCGCAACATTGTAGCCTTCCTCCACAGGAGAAGCTGCAAAACCCTATTTGCTGGCTGGCTGCACGTGATGTGGGTGAAAGGGCAATCCCCAGAGGCTGCTGGGAATTGTAGTCCACTCAGGACCTCTTTAGCATTGGGACCGCATGCGCTACCCTTACTGCGCCTGCGCGACCAACGTGCACGCTCGCGCAACCTGTCATGGCGGCCCCCGCTAGCCAGGTGTGCCGCAGAGCCTCAGAGCGCTACATGGGGGGTCTCTGGGGCTGAAAAGAGACCGGGGTTACAATTGTTTCTCACATTATATTTTATACATCATTTTCACTTTATAATTGCACTTTAGTGGGGAAGAGTTTTTTATTTAGATATAAGTGAAAGGTTTACTCTTTATTATATCTCTTACACAATTTCTTTTCACTGAGCACTATATTTGGGAAGTGTCAGAGCGCCATCTAGTGACTATTTCTATATTGCTGGCAGACATCTCACGTGTGGCCGAACGCCGATGCCTCCTGGGATACCTCCAGGCCGCAGAATGTTTGCACTAGCCGGGCTCTGGTGCGAGCGACCCCCTGATGCCAGGTCAGCAGGATCTCCTTAGTCCCCTGCAAGCTCTGTTCCCCACCCACCCAGGGACTCACTAACTGGCCCCTCTCTGTCCCCTGTCTGACCGGAGTAACTGGGGCTGGTTCCCAGTATAGAAGCACACAGGGTCCGGGGAACCGATCGGGCATGATCTCGGAGGCAGACTAGGTCACCCGAGGTCTCATGCCCGCCAGATCAGTGTCTGCCCGTACCCTCTCGCGGGACCACTCACTGAACTACGGCCATTCGCCCTCAGTCAGCTTGCCAGGGGAATGGTCAGCAAGGATGCCAGGACAGAGGTTAGGCTGGGTCTGGCTTACCGGCTTGGTCTCCTCCGTGACGGCTCCAAATGCAGGGGAGCAGTGATCACGGCTGTTAGCTCCAAAAGCTGGGGGGCATAAACCACTGTGATGGACGGCGCGCCAAAGGCGCCACCGCAGGGGCTACAGCCCGACCTTGGCTCCCTATGACTGGGGTCACAGGAGCATCCTCTCCTCGTAGCTTCACCAGCATCCCCGTCCGTGGGAGCTGTTGCTCTGGGCAGACAATTTCAGGCTGCCCCAGAGGTACCATAGCGCTGGGGTCCCCCAGGCCGACTGCCAGCTGATTGCCTGGGACCCCTGTATGCAAAAATCTTCCATGGACCGCTTCGTCCTCCAGTCTGATGGCTGCACTCTGCTGCCCGTCACGCTGCATCTCTGCGCTGCTAGTAGCTGCTGGAGGGACCGCTGGCTGGGTCCTCTGCTTCTCCGGCTGCACAGCTGCTGTCTGTTCCTTTGCTGGGGCTAGCCTGTCGTAATCTTTTCGGCCCTGTAGCTGGGAAACGTTGCCCCGGATTGGGGTTACTTGAGCAGGATACTTTGGGGCACTCCATCCGCGGATGGTACGTCCAGTCTCCCAGGGAGCACTGACCCTCGTGGGCATTCTCTGCCATCCTGGTGGTCACGAGGCAAGGCACCTGTGTGGTGCCCTCCTCAGCCAGCACAGTCACTCTCACGGAGGCAGGTGCGCCGGCAATGTCTCGGTTGACCTCAGCCTCTCTGGCTGATTCCACCATGGCTTGGTGGCTTGGGATGAGTCAGCTACTGGAAGTGCTCAGCTCACCGGCACTGTAGCGAGGTTTAGGACCCGCTTCTCGGGCTGTGCCAGGTGTAATCGAACTGGCGCAGGTCCTGCAGGACCTGTCACTAGGTAGACAATGAGCCAGCGAAAGTCCTCGGTTATGTCTGGACCATACGCTGCAAGGAAATCCGCACAAACACTCTCCGTAGCAACATACTCAGCCAAGTCGGGACATACCACTCATGGTCCTCCGCAAGGCTCACCGTACCTCGGCCGTCACTCGGCAGCCCATATCTTGCGCACCAGGCAACTAACGATTGTCGGTCCCAGGAAGAATAACGTCCTCTTGGACCAGCCATCTTCAGATTTACCCAAACTAATATAAATGTGATCGAATAGTAAAATATCAGGTTTGTACAACATTTGTCTGGAACAACTTGTCCTGCGGTCTTGAAAATTCAAGGCCGTCTTTGAGCTGTGATTGTCGTTGAGCTGTGATTTCCCGCAAGAAATCCCAACACAAAGCAGTGTGATCCCACCGCTATGGCACCATAAAAAGCCTGTCACGGGAGACCAGTACTTTTACACCGAAACCACCGGCATCACCAGCACCAGACAGGACAAAGTTGTTGAATAAAATGGGGTTTATTCTGGCACGCCAGCAGACAAGAAAACGCAAGGGATGAGGGAGTGTGTCCTAGATTTGACCAATGGTGTTCTGCAGCAGCCTCAGTTGATGAACTGCCTGGTAGCCAAGCTAGAGATGGTGGGGAAGAAAACGGGAAGGGGGGGGGGGGGAGGAGACAGAGAAGGGGCTGATGGTGTAGTAATACATAACACCTTTAATAAATGACACATAAAAAAGCCCCCCTGAGGGCGTACTCACACTCTGTACTGCCACTCAGGGCACATAAGGGTATCTTTACAGCCAATGCTGTCCGGTGTGCATCTCCTTTGTCTCTGGCAGTCCCTGACGGTCCCCACAAGCGGCCGCTGGGGTTCTCGTGCAGCTTGACTGGAGTCGGCGTCTGGCGTCACGATCAACCGGGAACGGATTGCCTCCTCCTCCTCTTCCCCTCAACGCGTTTCGCAAGATAGGGTTAACTTGCTGCGTCAGGAGTGTAGCATCTTCCTCCCCTCACTACTCTTAAATATACTGCACTCGTCTCCTATTGGCTAGTAGGGAACTTGCGTATATGGATGGAAACAGCGGATTCGACACTCACATCCACGGCATAATACCATACAGGAAAATTACTTCATATTCTAAAAAATGATTAAACCAGCAGGGATTGCCTAATTATTTCACTGGTATATTTAATACATACTCAAATTGTTTTGTGTTACTTCCATTCCTTCATAATACAGTCCCTAAAGTGCTTGCATTAACCAGCTATGCTTCCTGGTCACATAGTTGAATGCGAATGGAAACAGCAGGCAAAACAAAGATGCACAAAAGAAGATACAATACTGTCACGGTAGCTTGTGACAGGCTGTAATTTACACCAAAACTGTATATAAATATATATATACCTGGGTTTGAACTGGGACGAGACTTAGATATGATAAAATATAATTTATTCCTTGATAAAGGTGAAAACAACAGATTATACAAATAACAGGCAAAATATAGACACTTACTTAAAGATTAGGACAGAAGGCCATCAGGATACAGACTGGGCCACTTCTCCCATATATCAGTTGACATCACAGCAAGACAGGCAGGTCATACAGCAAAACCTGCATCATCCCAAGACCTTGCATAAAGACACAGGCCTGATGACATGCAGACATGAAGATCATGAAGAACATTTGCATGAAGAACAATGGGTAAAAGGTAGTTCTGACTTATATATCATTTTAACCTCTTCTTTCCCAGTTACGGCGCCGTGCCGTCTAGCAAAAGTCCCTTTGAAGCTTTTGAAGCTGACTGGGGACTTCCATTGTTCAGTGTGAAAAGTTACACTTAACTGGTTAGTTCCTTTTGGTCAGTTGGGCCAAGCATAAGCAATTAGCAATTTAGCCTTTGATGACCAGGCAATGTGAATCCTAGCCTTTCCTGCTCATTATCATAACAGGGGGTTTCAGTTTCTCAGAACTCAACCAAAATTTCATATTTACTGCAAATCATTGCCTAACTTCCGTTCCGTAATACATACAAGCAGGTGAGACATATTAATACATTCCGTCACACCTGACGCTCGCAGAGAGACCAAACATTACAGTGTAATATGAAAATTAATAGAGATATTAATATCTGGCATTTCGTAGCGGTTACATATACAGTGTTTACACTCAAAAGATCGGCTAACTCCCACCAATACAAATATGTAGCGCTTAGCAGGTTCAGCCAAGGACATCTCATAGTATTCTGATATTTAATAAGGTTACTCATTTTGATTCCCTTCTTGGGTAGCTCCACCCCTACCCCATCAATGAACCCTTTGAAGCAGGCTTTTAGCTCCCCGCCCATACACAATATGGTAATACCTTTTGATACTATGTATCACACCTAGCCAAGATGTCCTCTATAGCATACAGAAGTAACCCAGCTTTAAGGTGTCAAGACCATTTGGTTCCTCAGCATTACAAAAGGGCGGCCATTCTGCCTGTACATTAGCATTAGCCACCATAGCATTCTGCCTGTACATTCAAAAACTGCCCAGAAAAGCACTTATCAAAAATATATGTCCCTCTTATGACAAAGTTATTTTTTAATATGTGGGTACCTGGGGGGTTCCCCTGAGGCTGCACCCCAGACTCAGGGGCTGGCTGCAAACAGGTATTAACAATACTGTACACTAAAAACCCTTTGCTTTTCACATTCAACTTCAATAAGCCCTTGAAGTCCAATTCCTGAAAAGACACCTACAGTTGAATTTTCTTAAACTGTAGCTCATTAACCCCTTATGACCCAGTGGGTGTGTTATGCAGACACTGATCCAGCAACAATACATTTACACAGGGGAATAAGCATTTTCATGTTATAATAAGGGTCAAATCACATTTCTGGGCCTCAGCCCAGTTAACCCCTTGTCTCCCTGGTGAGGTTAGAGGGGGGCCCTTGGGGGGTAACCCCGTTAATCCCGGGCCAAACCTTCACTATCGTCACAAATACCACCCGGGAACCTGTGGAGCAGACTCTAGCCTCGCTCGGGCAGGGTCCTGCTTCAAGAAGGCTTGTCCTGTCCATTTTTCGTCCAGGATATCAGAGGGCTGATCCCACAGCAGAGCCTGTGACGTATCTCCAGCTGGTCACTGTAAACATCCAAACTGGATGCCACCAGCCACAGGTGGTTGGCCACCTTATCCAATTACCAGTTCACTTTGAAATACAGTAGGGATAGTTTGTACACACAGAGACTGAGGAAGCTTGATGACGCAAGCGAAACGCGTTGCTCGATCCTGTAGATGTTGATGTTTTTAGTCCATCTGAGGCTTCCATAGTCAGGAAGTGAGGGGTGCGTTCCAGACACCATCGTGCGTTCCAGCGCTCCGGCGTGCTGCAGATGCCGGAGAGAAGGAGCTGCCAGCAAGGATGTAGGGGCGACGGGCCTCCTGGTTTTCCCACCAGTCCCGAGGGTTTCTGCAACAGTTTTCCCGCCGCTGGGTCGGTGGCCCAATCAGCAACATGGGACTCTCCCGCCCTTGAGGGCGTACAGTGTAAAGACCATGGCAGAGCAACAAAATAGACCACAATTTAGAAAAAAAGTTACCGGGCACCCCCAGGTCTGATCTCTCAGCAGCGCCTGAAAATGTAGACCTTTTTCTGAAACCTCCCACAAGGAACTTGGTCACTGATATAACACTGCTGCGGCTCCAGGAGATGAGCCTCGAGCCTCCCAGCTGGGAGTCCTGGGTAACACTCATACACTTACTTAGCGACAGCGCCTCCACTTACCCAGGATCCCGTGATGTGAGAGTTCCCCTGGGCAAGAAATACATACACACACATGTAATGCAACCAACGTTACTGTATTAACGATAATGCAGAGTAACCTTATCACTCTATAATCGCAACAGGTAACCTGATGGCCCAGCCCACTCTCATCAGGAGAACGCCTCCGTCCCTCTGCACCGCGTGCCCCACACACCGTGTCCATGTATGATACTATAGCGTATAGGCTCAGTCTTTGTAACCACTCGCTCGAGTGTTCCTACAAAGAGTTGCCTAAGGCGGGGATCAGCGACCTTGATGACCGGTGTTGGTGCCTTGATGATATAGTAACAGGGTCACAGTCGGTGACCGGTACCTCTTCGCAAGGTCAGATGATATCAGCCGTCTTCCCCCTGGGGTGTCAATGTCCAGCCGCTCTGGTCCACCGACGACTCGCGCAGCGCTGCCCGAACGCTCTGTCCCTTTGGTCCCTAGCTGTCCAACACAGTAAGGGGTGATGCTCGCTTCATATAGCCGTCCCTGCCAGCACAGCAAACTTTGGTGTCTTCAGGACACTCCTAGGGCCTACGGGTAGCCTGTCCATGCAGGTGGGTCACTGACCCCTGCACCCAACAACCTACCTCTCTCTTCACTAACCGGGTCCCCTCTGACTACTTACTCCTAACCTCCGCAGCAACACACTGCCATCACCGTACTGCAGCAATCCACTGCACTCACTACTAACCCGACAGCAATCCCACACTCTAGCACGCACTCACACTGTAACCTGCAGCAACCCGCTGCATCACACTGACCTGCAGCAACCACTGCACAAACAGTACCTGCAGCAACCGCACTGCACACAAAACTGAACCTGCAGCACACCCACTGCACTCAGACCGTACCTGCAGCCAACCGCCCTGCGCACTCAACCCGTTACCTGCAGAACAACGCCACTGCACTCACACTACCTGCCAGCAACCAGCACTGCACTCACACTGAACCTGCAGCAACCCACGCAATCAACCGTGGTACCTGCAGCAAACCCAATGCACTCACACCGTACCTGCAGCAACTACACTGCACTCACACGGTACCTGCAGCAACCCAATGCAATCACACCGACTGCAGCAACCTGCACTGCACTCAACCGCACTGCAACCCACTGCACCTCACCCCCATCCCCCCATCACGACCTACTGCCACACCGCCACTGACACTCACCAGTACCTGCAGCAACCGCACTGCACTCACACAGTACCGCAGCAACCACTGCACTCAACAAGGTACCTGCAGAACCCACTGCACATCAACCGGTACCTGGCAGCAACCCACTGCACTCACACATTACCGCAGCAACCCAATGCACTCCACACCCCGTACCTGCAGAAACCCACTGCACTCACACCGTACCGCAGCAACCCACTGCCTCACACGGATACCGCAGCAACCCACTGCATCACACACGTACTGCAGCAACCCACTGCACTCACACAGTAACCTGCCCAGAGCAACCGCACTGCACTCACACGAGTACCTGCAGCCAACCCACTGCACTCACACCATTACTGCCAGCAACTGCACTGACACTCACACCATACCTGCAGCAACCCATTGCAGTTCACACCGTACCTGCCCACAACCATTGCCACACACACCAGTACCTGCAGCAACCGCACTGCACTCACACAGTACTGCAGCACAACCCACTGCACTCAACAGGTACCTGCAGCAAACCGCCAATAGCACTCACAACGCTACGCAGCAACCCTGCACTCCACGGATACCTGCAGCTACACTGCACTCCACACGCTGTCCTACTGTTCAGCACTCACAGCACTACAGCCGTGACACTGACAAGACTGCACACTCACACCAAGGGCAGAGTCCCTAACCTGGGCCGTCCCTCAACCTACCCTACCCTCGTGGGGATTGGGGCCTGCCTGGGATCTGGGGAACTACCTACTGGTGTAGGAGCACCCTTCCTCCCCCTTCCTGCTCCCAGCTTCAACTGCCAAACGTGGTCCCCGCAACATTGTAGTTCCCCACAGGAGAAGTGCAAACCCTATTTGCTGGCTCGGCGCACGTGAGTGGGTGTGAAAGGGCAATCCCCAGAGGCTGTGGGAATGTAGTCCACTCAGGACCTCTTTAGATTGGACCGCATGCGCTCCATAAACCGCCTGCCCGGACCAACGTGCACGCTCGCGCAACCTGTCATGGCGGCCCCCGCTAGCCATGGTGTGCCGCAGAGCCTCAGAGCGCTACATGGGGGTCTCTGGGGCTGAAAAGGACCGGGGTTAAAATTGTTCTCACATTATATGTTATACCATTTTCACTTTATAATTGCACTTAGTGGGGAAGAGTTTTTTATTTAGATATAAGTGAAGGTTATCTTGTATTATATCTCTTACACAATTCTTTTCACTGAGCACTATATTTGGGAAGTGTCAGAGCGCCATCTAGTGACTATTTCTTATTGCTGGCAGACATTCTCACGTTGGCCGAACGCCGAGCCTCCGGGATACCTCCAGGCCGCAGAATTTGCACTAGCCGGGCTCTGGTGCGAGCGACCCCCTGATGCCAGGTCAGCAGGATCTCCTTAGTCCCCTGCACAAGCTCTGTTCCCAACACACAGGGACTCACTAACGGCCCCTCATCTTTCCCCGTGACCGGAGTAGTCAGTAACTGGGGCTGGTTCCCAGGATGAAGCAACACAGGGTCCGGGGAACCGATCGGGCATGATCTCGGAGGCAGACTAGGTCACCCGAGGTCTCATGCCCGCCAATCAGTGTCTGCCCGTACCCTCTGCGGGGACCACTCACTGAACTACGGCCATTCGCCCTCAGTCAGCTTGCCAGGGAATTCAGCAAGGATGCCAGGACAGGGTTAGGCTGGGTCTGGCTTACCGGCTTGGTCTCCTCCGTGACGGCTCCAAATGCAGGGGAGCAGTGATCACGGCTGTTAGCTCCAAAAGCGGGGGGCATAAACCCTGTGAGGACGGCGCGCCAAAGGCGCCACCGCAGGGGCTACAGGCCGACCTTGGCTCCCTTGATGGGGTCACAGGAGCATCCTCTCCTCGTAGATTCACAGCATCCCCGTCCGTGGGAGCTGTTGCTGGGCAGACAATATTTCAGGCTGCCCCAGAGGTACCATAGCGCTGGGGTCCCCCAGCGCCGACTGCCAGCTGATTGCCTGGGACCCCTGTATGCAAAAATTTCCATGGACCGCTTCTCCTCCAGTCTGATGGCTGCACTCTGTGCCCGTCACGCTGCATCTCTGCGCTGCTAGTAGCTGCTGAGGGACGCTGGGTGGGTCCTCGCTTCTCCGGCTGCACAGCTGCTGTCTGTTCTCTTTGCTGGGGTAGCCTGTCGTAATGCTTTTCGGCCCTGTAGCTGGGAAACGTTTGCCGGATTGGGGTTACTTGAGCAGGATACTTTGGGGCACTCCATCCGCGGATGGTACGTCCAGTCTCCCAGGGAGCACTGACCCGTGGGCATTCTCTGCCATCCTGGTGGTCAACGAGGCAAGGCACCTGTGTGGTTGCCTCCTCAGCCAGCACAGTCACTCTACGGAGGCAGGGCGCCGGCAATGTCTCGGTTGACCTCAGCTCTCTGGCTGATTCCACCATGGCTTGGTGGCTTGGGATGAGTCAGTACTGGAAGTGCTCAGCTCACCGGCACTGTAAGCGAGGTTTAGGACCCGCTTTCGGCTGTGCCAGGTGTATCGAACTGGCGCAGGTCCTGCAGGACCTGTCACTAGTGTAGACAATGAGCCAGCGAAAGTCCTCGGTTATGTCTGGACCATACGCTGCAAGGAAATCCACAAAACACTCTCCGTAGCAACACATCTCAGCCAAGTCGGGACATACCACTAGCGGTCCTCCGCAAGGCTCACCGTACCTCGGCGTCATCGCAGCCCATATCTTGCGCCACCAGGCAACTACGATTGTCGGTGCCCAGGAAGAATAACGTCCTCTTGGACAGCCAATCTTCAGATTTACCCAAACTAATATAAATGTGATCGAATAGTAAAATATCAGGTTTGTACAACATTGTCTGGAACAACTTGGCCTGCGTCTTGAAAATTCAAGGCCGTCTTTGAGCTGGTGAGTCGTTGAGCTGTGATTTCCCGCAAGAATCCCAACACAAAAGCAGTGTGATCCCACCGCTATGGCACCATAAAAAGCTGTCACGGGAGACCAGTACTTTTACACCGAAACACCGGCCCATCACAGCACCAGACAGGACAAAGTTGTTGAATAAAATGGGGTTTATTCTGGCACGCCAGCAGACAAGAAAACGCAAGGTGAGGGGAGTGTGTCCTAGATTTGACCAATGGTGTTCAGCAGCAGCCTCAGTTGATGAACTGGCCTGGTAGCCAAGCTAGAGATGGTGGGGAAGAAGAAAACGGGAAGGGGGGGGGGGGGAGGAGACAGAGAAGGGGCTGTGGTGTAGTAATACATAAGCACCTTTAATAAATGACACATAAAAAAGCCCCCCTGAGGCGTATCACAATCTGTACTGCCACTCAGGGCACATAAGGGTATCTTTACAGCCAAGCTGTCGGTGTGCATCTCCTTGTCTGGGCAGTCCCTGACGGTCCCCAACAAGCGGCCGCTGGGGTTCTCGTGCAGCTTGATGGAGCGAGGCGTGTCTGGCGCACGATCAACCGGACGGGAACGGATTGCCTCCTCCTCCTCTTCCCTCAACGCGTTTTCGCCAGATAGGGTTAACTTGCTGCGTCAGGAGTGAGTAGCATCTTTCCCCTCACTACTCTTAAATATACTGCACTCGTCTCCTATTGGCTAGTAGGGAGATTGCGATATGGATGGAAAACAGCGGATTCGACACTCACATCCACGGCATAATACCATACAGGAAAATTAATTCAATTCTAAAAAATGATAAACCAGCCAGGGATTGCCTAATTATTTCACTGGTATATTTTAATACATACTCAAATTGTTTTGTGTTACTTCCATCCTTCATAATACAGTCCCTAAAGTGTCTTGCATTAACCAGCTATGCTTCCTGGTCACATAGTTGAATGCGAATGGAAACAGCAGGCAAAACAAAGATGCACAAAAAGAAGATACAATACTGTCACGGTAGTTGTGACAGGCTGTATTTACACCAAAACTGTATATAAATATTATATACCTGGGTTTGAACTGGGACGAGACTTAGTATGATAAAATATATTTATTCCTTGATAAGTGAAAACAACAGATTATACAATAACAGGCAAAAATATAGACACTTACTTAAGATTAGGACAGAAGGCCATCAGGATACAGGGACGGGCACTTTCTCCATATATCAGTTGCATCACAGCAAGACAGGCAGGTATACAGCAAAAACCTGCATCATCCCAAGACCTTGCATAAAGACACAGGCCTGATGACATGCAGACATGAAGATCATGAAGAACATTTGCATGAAGAACAATGGGTAAAAGGAGGTCTGATTATATCATTTTAACCTCTTCTTCCCCAGTTACGGCGCCGTGCGCGCTAGCAAAAGTCCTTTGAAGCTTTTGAAGCTGACTGGGGACTTCCATTGTTCAGGTGAAAAGTTACACTTAACTGGTTAGTTCCTTTTGGTCAGTGGGCAAGCATAAGCAATTAGCAATTTAGCCTTGATGACCAGGCAATGTGAATCCTAGCCTTTCCTGCTCATATCATAACAGGGGGTTTCAGTTCTCCAGAACTCAACCAAAATTTCATATTTACTATGCAAATCATTGCCTAACTTCCGTTCCGTAAACATACAAGCAGGTGAGACACATTAATACATTCGCGTCACACCTGACGCTCGCAGAGAGACAAACATTACAGTGTAATATGAAATTAAAGAGATATTAATATCGGCATTCGTAGCGGTTACATATACAGTGTTTACACTCAAAGACGGCTAACTCCCACCAATACAAAATATGAGCGCTAGCAGTCAGCCAAGGACATCTATAGTATTCTGATATTTAATAAGGTTACTCATTTTGATTCCCTTCTTTGGTAGCTCCACCCCTACCCCATCAATGAACCCTTTGAAGCAGGCTTTTAGCTCCCCGCCATAACAATATGGTAATTACCTTTTGATACTATGTATCACACCTAGCCAAGATGTCTCTATAGCATACAGAAGTAACCCAGCTTTAAGGTGTCAAGACCATTTGGTTCCTCAGCATTACAAAAGGGCGCATTCTGCCTGTACATTAGCATTAGCCACCATAGCATTCTGCCTGTACATTCAAAAACTGCCCAGAAAAGCACTTATCAAAAATATATGTCCCTCTTATGACAAAGTTATTTTTTAATATGTGGGTACCTGGGGGGTTCCCCTGAGGCTGCACCCCAGACTCAGGGGCTGGCTGCAAACAGGTATTAACAATATGTACACTAAAAACCCTTTGCTTTTCACATTCAACTTCAATAAGCCCTTGAGTCCAGATTCCTGAAAAGACACCATACAGTGAATTTCTTTAAACTGTAGCTCATTAACCCCTTATGACCCAGTGGGTGTGTTATGCAGACATGATCCAGCAACAATACATTTACACAGGGGAATAAGCATTTCATGTTATAATAAGGTCAAATCACATTCTGGGCCTCAGCCACAGTTTAACCCTTGTCCCCTGGTGAGGTTAGAGGGGGGCCCTTGGGGGGGAACCCCGTTAATCCGGGCCAACACCTTCACTATCGGTCACAAATACCACCCGGGAAATGTGGAGCAGACTCTAGCCCTCGCTCGGGCAGGGTCCTGCTTCAAGAAGGCTTGTTCCTTCCATTTTTTGTCCAGGATATCAGAGGGCTGATCCCACAGCAGAGCCTGTGACGTATCTCCAGCTGGTCACTGTAAACATACAAACTGGATGCCACCAGCCACAGGTGGTTGGCCACCTTATCCATTACCAATTCACTTTGGAAATACAGTAGGATAGTTTGTACACCACAGAGACTGAGGAGGAAGCTGATGACGCAAGCGAAACGCGTTGCTCGATCCTGTAGATGTTGATGTTTTAGTCCATCTGAGGCTTCCTAGTCAGGAATGAGGGGTGCGTTCCAGAAACCATAGTTGCGTTCCAGCGCTCGGCGTGCTGCAGATGCCGGGAGAAGGAGCTGCAGCAGGGAGAGCACCTTCACAGACTGTCTACACCCCACCGAGTTCACTGTTGTTTTTAAGTTTTTATACAATTTTATTAAATTACTATTCATCTTATTTGAACTCTCCATCTATTCCGGGGGGTGGGGGGGGGGGATCCGGAGATATTGAGGACCTGTGTTCAGCATTGTGTGGAACAACGAAGAGCGGATGAATCTCCTCAAGTTAAACCCTTA
>WSYH01006293.1:28708-39059 GCA_036426205.1 Ascaphus truei
CCTTATGGGTTTTAACTCACACTGGCCCGTGTGAGTATTTGTTCATATATATATATATATATATATATATATATATTTATCGATTGTCTCCTCAGAGCTTATCTATTATCCCCCTATTAGTTTACATCAGTGTATATAATATTGACACCTACCTTTTGTTCCTTTCTTTCACTCCGGGGGCAACTGAACATCCCGAGGATTCGTGTGCCCACCAGCAGCTAAGAGGAAGGTGTGTGACTCCAGGAAAAGACCTTCTACAGAGTTAAGCCCCGAGAGGCGTTTGCTCACACAGGCCCGTGTGAGTATTTGTAGTAATACACTTACCTTATTCTACCATCTCTGACTCACAGCCATTAGTATCGTGCTTCTCACTTACCTGTATATTGTTGTTGTTCTACTGCTGATCTGCACTCCCCTTGTTTTTCTATTTTGTTCACTTTGAAATACAAACCCGGACCTCTGAACATAGGTGCCGACTCCCTATCTAGGAGACCTGGACTGAGTACGATGTCAGATCATGGCCCTTGGGAAGAAATCCCTGGACCAGGAATGAAGGCGATGTGTTCCACCGCGGCGATCGTAGAAGACAAAGTCACATTCTCCGAGTTGAAACTAGCCGATTCCTTGGGATGCCGGCAACAAGCCCTTCCCGCCGCTTACTTCTAGCCCAGACGGTTTGGAAATCCTTCCGAACACTCTCCTGAAGTGGAAGGGTATAGTGATGGCACAGATAAACGATCCAGTGGCTAACGCTATCCGAGAGGCCCTACACCAGAATAAACCATCCCTGGTGAAAAGGGCCCCCACCGACACTGTCGCCATCCTCATGAGAGAATGGGACAAATTCGAAATAGATCGTGGTCTTCTCTATCGGGCCGCCCCTACGACAGCTGCTTCTGCCCCAAAGTATGCAGTACCATGTCCTAAGATCCCTGCACGACGACCACGGACACCTGGGGGTGGATAAAACTTTCGGCCTGATCCGAGACCGATTCTTCTGGCCCAAGATGCGGGAGTCCGTAGAGCGGCATTGCAGTAAATGCCTACGGTGCATTTAAAGAAAAACACTGCCCACCCGTGCGGCCCCAATGGGCCATCTCAAAAGCTCTGGCCCGATGGACTTAGTCTGCATGGACTTCTTTGTGTGTGTGTGTGTGTGTGTGTGTGTGTATGTGTATATATATATTTATATCTCGCCTCCGTCTCTCCGCAGGCTGCAGAAGTCCGGACTCCTCCTCTCTTAGCCCCCCCCTCTGTCACTCTCTCAGTGATTCTCCCCCTCCCTCCTCCGCCCCCCTGCACCCCTCCATGATCGGATCCGCCATGAACTCGCCCCTCGGCAGCCTGGGGTCCCCCTTCCCGGTCATCAACTGCTCTGTGGGTTCCCCTGGGATCCCAGGAACCCCCTCTATAGGATACGGACCTGTGAGTAGCCCCCAGGTAATGAATAGACCCCCCTCTGTAATGTATGTATATCTATTTCTATATAGGCCCCCTCTGTAATGTGTGTATATGTATTTCTATATAGACCCCCTCTGTAATGTGTGTATGTATATATTCCTATATAGACACCCTTTGGTATGTATGTTTGTATATATATTTCTATATAGACACCCTCTGTAATGAATATATGTATATCATGCTCTATATATAAACCCTCTGTAATGTTTGTGTGTGTGTGTATATGTTTATCTAGACACCCTCTGTAATGTATGTATGTATATATTTCTATATAGACACCCACTGTAATGTGTGTATGTATATTTCTATATAGACACCCTTTGGTATGTATGTTTGTATATATATTTCTATACTATATAGACCCACTCTGTAATGTGTGTGTATGTATATCTATTTCTATGTAGAACCCCTCTATAATGTGTGTACATTTATATATCCACATCTATAGAGATCTATATATCTGTCTATCTATACACACACACACACGGTATGTTACCAGCATTCAGTGTACGTACACATACGCACACACACGTACGTGTAAGAACACACGTGTAACTACACGCACAGACGTGTACGTACTGTGATATAATCACTGTCTATAGGGGCTAGAATAGGGCAGCTATGGGACTTTCCAGAGTACAGAGAGTTAATCTCCCTAAAGAAGCCAGCAGCAGCTGCTGGCTAATTGAGCAGGCTGAACTCATGATTGCTCATGGAGTTTAAAGTGTCAGGAAGTGACTATAGACAGAGAGAGACTGAGTGCTGTTCCCAGAGAGAAGGGGGGCAGAGAAGAGTTCTCCCCAGCTATGTGAAGCTGGCACAGTCCCCTAGGCTCGCTGGACGGTGGTCGCGGAGCCTGCTGGGACTGCCTGAGTTGTTAATCCCAGGAAGAAGGAAGGACGCGAGACTGTGCTGAAGCGGGGATGTCCTGTCCTTAATATTGGACTTAAAGAGGAGAGATTCTCTGAGCTCTCATGGGGCCGAGCTCCCCTAGGAAGGAAGGACGCGAGACCATGCTGAAGCAGGGACATCTGCTCCATAACCTTGGAATAACAGATAAGAGAAACCCTATATCGCTGTGTGCAGAGACTGTATATGTTCAGCTATAATAGTACCTGTTTTGGGGTGGTAACCAGCTTAGCTGTCCATCCAGTTAGTAAGGGTTGAAGCTGAATGTGTAGTTAGTCTCCTAAGAGGAGTAGGCGTTTGTTTTATGATTTTGTTTTGACTTAAAGGGACGGTAGGCCTGTTAGTGTATTATTTATCCTTGTAAATAAACCCCATATTGAGAAATGCTAAGTTTCCTGCCTTAATCTGGGACACAAGATCCTACGCTGTGACGGAGACATCACAGTACGTACACACACAGCACACATGTGTGTGTACACACACTTTTATGTTCTCGCACATACACAGTTGGGTATGTACGTGCGCACGTGTGCCTACTCAAACGTACGTACATGCGCACACATGTATGTACGCGCACATACACACGTGTCCTTACATGAGCTATATTGATGTGACGTGTCCGAGTGACCGACACCTGATCATCTCATGTATGTACGGATAAATTCCACTCCTCTGTGTGTGTGTGTGTGTGTGTGTACATAGTATACATACACACAATGTGTGAGTGTTTACAGTAAATATACACAAAATGTGTGAGTGTTTACAGTATATATACACACAATGTGACTGTGTGTGTGTGTGTGTATATGTATAGATATAATATTACTATATATATATGATATAGATATACATATATAATATATATTATACAGTGTGTGTGTATATCCTATGTGTGTGTGTGTGTGTATATCCTATGTGTGTTTGCGCTTATATAGTTTTTGGTGGGGCGGAGACGTGGATGTGATTGCAGCGTTCTCCTCCTTGCAGATAAACTCCACGGTAAATCTCTCCGGCCTGCATCCCGTCAGCTGCTCTGAAGATGTGAAGCCGCCTCTGGGGATGCGGGGTCTTCCCGGACACCCTAACGGGGGAGGGGGCAGCAGCAAGAGGATGTGTGCGATCTGTGGGGATCGGTCATCAGGTGAGAGAGGGGTGTGTGTGATCCGGTCACCAGGTGAGAGGTGCGTGTGTGTGTGTGTGTGAGATCCGGTCACCAGGTGAGAGGTGCGTGGTCTGTGGTAAGGTATAGAGAGCGAGGGCTGTTGATGTTTGAATTGCTGCCCTCTCGTGGTGTGTCTGACTGTCTCTCTCCCCGGCTGTCTCTTGCAGGGAAGCACTACGGTGTGTACAGCTGTGAGGGGTGCAAGGGGTTCTTCAAGCGCACGATCCGCAAGGACCTGACATACACCTGCAGGGATAACAAGGACTGTATGGTGGATAAGAGGCAGCGCAACCGCTGCCAGTACTGCCGCTATCAGAAGTGTCTCGCTACCGGCATGAAGAGAGAGGGTATGTGTGTGTGTATACTGTGTGTGTGTACAGCACTGTGTGTGTACACTGTCTGTATACTGGCCTCTTATCGGGGGAGAGAAGGAAAAGATAAATGAATCCCAAGGCTCCAGCAGATCCATATGACACGTACAAAAAAGATGCAAATGTCCGAGGGTGTAGAAACCCTCCCCACCATGCTGACTGTCACGGGTATAACACGCGTGTGCATCCGATCCCACCTAAGAACCCAACAATAACCCAGCAGCCAGACCAGTCGTCTGTAAAAGATAAATATATACATATATAAATATATTTTCTAGTAGTAGACAGTTCTATTTGTTGGAGACACTGGAACCAAATAAAAGGCATCCCAGCTGTCCATGGCATCATACGGGGCAATACAAAGCCACCGCGATCCGTGCTGGGCCGGGACCAGACCGGGACACACAGGAACAAGGGTCCCAGGCTGAAAGCGATTATATAGAAACACAGCAAGTAGGAATAAATTCCCTTCCACAAATGGGCCCCACCATAGCCTCTAGTGAGTGGATCCCCAGAGAGACAATGTTCCTTCCATCATCCCGTTAGGATAACCACTGGAGCATACTTAGATCATAGCGTGCAAAAAAAGGGGCCTTCACCCTTGTTTTTGGAGAACAGTCTGCCAGAGACTATTTTATTTGAGTAGCTGCACGAGAGAGAGGAGAGGGGGGGCAGCAACAGAAGCTGTCCCCCAGCAGAAGCCCTCTGCAGGCGGGCGGAGATATCAGTGTTTGTGTATAGTGTCACAGTTAGGTGGGATTTCCCACAGATAAGCAGGGACCGGTAGGGAAGCCCTCTGCAGGCGGGCAGAGATATCAGTGTTTGTGTATAGTGTCACAGTTAGGTGGGGTTTCCCACAGATAAGCAGGGACCGGTAGGGAAGCCCTATGCAGGCGGGCAGAGATATCAGTGTTTGTGTATAGTTTCACAGTTAGGTGGGATTTCCCACAGATAAGCAGGGACCGGTAGGGAAGCCCTCTGCAGGCGGGCAGAGATATCAGTGTTTGTGTATAGTTTCACAGTTAGGTGGGATTTCCCACAGATAAGCAGGAACCAGTAGGAAATCCCTCTGCAGGCAGGCAGAGATTTCAGTGTTTGTGTATAGTGTCACAGTTAGGTGGGATTTCCCACAGATAAGCAGGGACCGGTAGGGAAGCCCTCTGCAGGCGGGCAGAGATATCAGTGTTTGTGTATAGTTTCACAGTGAGGTGGGATTTCCCACAGATAAGCAGGGACCTCTGCTTGGGTGAGAACAGACTAGTTCTGAGAATAGCAGACTCCGAAAATAAGTGAGAGGGGAATAAAGCGCATTTCTTTATCACATAAACTATTTCAGAGAAACATGCTTTACCCATCATACATTGCAGTAAGCGATCAAGAGCCCGAGGCCTTATTCTACAATAATCTCGATTTTTAAGCCGCCGTGGACAAAGTGTCCCCACACCCAACTCATTTATTAAATACGCCTCCTTTTTCTTCACAAGACTTGTTCTGTTCTCGCCTCTACGTGGTCTCAAAACCAGCTCCACCCACTGCAAACGCAGTGCGCTTGCATTGGGCCCAGATTGTAAACAATCTACTATCATAGGGTGGGCCAGGACCTTACATTGAATGGTCCGTTTCTGCTGTCTAACGCGCTCTTTGGCTTTCATAGTGGTTTCACCTACGTAAGCCGGACCGCATGGACATCTGATCAGAACGGCATGTCGTGTAGTCCTTCACATGATATTTCTGACCCGTATGTGGAGGAGGAAAAGTCACGAATGGGTTCCCCTTTGAATTGTCATGTAGGGTTCCTAGATGAACCCTGGTCGGCAATAACGAGGGAGTCCCTAACTATAGGAGATCGCCTGTCGGCCATCAGAGGTGGAACTTTCCATATGTCTTTCAACAGAGGATCAGCCTCTATGTATGCCAGTGTTTCTGTATGATTCTACTGATCATCGAGCTAGAAGTACTATACGTAGTACTGATATAGATTTGCTGTCCTTCACTTTTGATCTCAGAAAATCCTCGCTTAGCGTTTTGTATAACATTTTTCCAACTCAATATTAAGGTCCCTTTCAGGTTACGCCTCTCCGTAAATCTTTCCGTCACCTCCGATAATCTCTCATCTACCTTCTCACTAACTATGCGATTAACCCTATATTGTTGGCTTCTGGGTAAGGATCAAATAACACTATGTGGATGAAAACTAGTGTGTTGCAATATGGTATTTCTCTCCGTGTCTTCGGTGAACAGGTCGATATGTAGCCTGAATCTGAATTCCTGTAAACTTGAGTATCCAAAAATTTGACCTCTATCTGATCATAGTGCACTGTAAAGGATCTTGAGGAGACAATTAGTTAAGCTTATCTACAAAGCACAGCATGTTCTCAAGGTGCCCCATTCACACCAAGAATATATCATCAATATACCGGAACCACGCTTGAGCGTTTTGCTTATACAAATGGTTCTTGTATACATACGGCTCCTCGAAATGTTTCATAAACACATAGGATGGGGTCAAAATTGGACCCCATTGCCGTCTCCCCGGGTTCCTGCGAAGCAAAAACGAAAACGTGGTAGCCGGAGTGGACGGCTGCTCTCAGATACACTGTGCTTAGTATGTCAAAGCGAATATATGATGAATTGCCCCTGTATCTGAACCCCCAGCGGTGCAGGAAGAGCGTCAGCGGGGGCGGGAGCGTGACGGGGACACGGACTTCAGCGGTCCGATCAACGAGGAGATGCCGGTGGAGAAAATCCTGGAGGCAGAACTGGCCGTGGAACAGAAAAGCGACCAGAGCCTGGAGGGGGGCGGATCGGTGAGTAACTGCCCCCGGGAGGGACTAATACCAGAGCCTGGAGGGGGGCGGATCGGTGAGTAACTGCCCCCGGGAGGGGCTAATACCAGAGCCTGGAGGGGGGCGGATCGGTGAGTAACTGCCCCTGGGAGGGGCTAATACCAGAGCCTGGAGGGGGGCGGATCGGTGAGTAACTGCCCCGGGAGGGGCTAATACCAAAGCCTAGAGGGGGACAGATCGGTAAGTAACTGCCCCCGGGAGGGGCTAATACCCGAGCCTGGAGGGGGGGCGGATCGGTGAGTAACTGCCCCCGGGAGGGGCGAATACCAGTAAATATATATAAACATCTGTTAGCGAGCACTATATGTGGTCATTTTGTATGATGCGCTGGCCTTTGTGTTTTTATCTGTTAGCGTGTGTATATGTGTATAATGTAACCTGACACTAGCGTGGGAGGGAAACCCGCTCAGCCTCCACGCGTGGTGTGCAGTGGGTGCGCTAGGGAACTATAGGTATATATACAAATGCTCTAAGCGCTACCCCTTAGGAGAAGGCAGTGGGCAGAGAGATAACGCCCTCGCCCAGCATGCACTCGCCGCCCACGTGAGGGGCCTGGTGTATAGGGATGGGGATAGTATAGGTGCCGAAATCAGGATACAGGTATAGAGGACATCCCTGACACGCAGGTGTGAAAGGGGGAAGTGGGGCCACACGTGGCCTGCCCACGGTATCGCCGTGGGACTTAACACATAAGGCTGTGTGTGCGCCAGTGTGCGCCATGACAGGATAATAAGAGGGGCTCGTACAGTAACCGAAGCCTAACTAGCTAATAGATTGCAGTGTAGTAATGACCTAGTACCCCTAATTTCTAGGGGAACGGACAGCATGTGCGTGACTATAGCTATTACCCTAAAGTAGAATGAGACTATTTGGAGTAGTGTGGGGTTACTAGACTCAACGGCTGCTGGGTCCTAAGATACCTTGTGTTAGGTTTGCCTAATATTAGTGGAGAGTGAGGACCAACGAGACTCTCCCTACAGCCACCTGGTATAGGCAGTCAAACCGGGGGTTCGTTAAAGTTAATAATATGTAGCTCTGCGGTGGGGGTTCTCGTGTAGGAGGATCCCCTTAGTTACCACAGTGTTAATTTATAGTGCACCAACCAGCCCGGGCAGATGCTAAATAATCACCCATGGTGCCCTGCGTAACAATACATCGCACTGATACGTGGCTAAGGCTGGCAGAAGAAGTGTCCCGGCGTGGACCTGAGATCGCTGACTCCAGTAACGTCACTGCCCTCATGTACCCGATGTACGTTTCGCTGGGGGTATCATATATAGCATCCTATAGTATACTATAGTATATATCTATATATATATATATATATACATTTATAGTATACCGTGCTACAAGGAGGATTCTTATGTACATGTCCCCTTTTATGTTATGTTGGTCCAAGAAACTATTAAAGTATTTTAAGTTATCCATTTCACACCTGCGTGTCAGGGACGTTCTCTATAACCTGTACCCGACTTCTGCACCTATACTATCCCCATCCCTATACACCAGGCTCCTCACGTGGTCGCGAGTGCATGCTGGGCGAGGGCGTTATCTCTGCCCACTGCCTTCTCGTAAGGGGTAGGTCTTAGACCATTTGTATATATACAGTCTCGTACTTAGTTTTTCACACACGGCTTCTCCATTTTGGCTTTATTTTTGTTAAATCATGACACGGTGTAATATGTCATGTACACAGACACACACACACACACACACACACAGTGTAATATGTCATGTGTTGTTGTTCATCTGAGGCTGTATTTACCTCATTTTAAGACCTGCTGAGGAGCAGATGATTGTTATTATTTCCCGATATGTAAAACCATGGAATTCAAAGAGGGTGTACTTTCTTTTTCACACCACTGTATATATAATGTAACCTCCCCTGTGTCTCTGTATACAGCCCAGTGACCCGGTCACTAATATCTGTCACTATGTATATATAATGTAACCTCCCCTGTGTCTCTGTATACAGCCCAGTGACCCGGTCACTAATATCTGTCACTGTGTGTATATAATGTAACCTCCCCTGTGTCTCTGTATACAGCCCAGTGACCCGGTCACTAATATCTGTCTCTATGTATTATAATGTAACCTCCCCTGTGTCTCTGTATACAGCCCAGTGACTCCGGTCCCTAATATCGTCACTGTGTGTATTAATGAACCTCCCCTGTGTCTCTGTATACAGCCCGATGAACCCGGTCCCTTAATTTCACTATGTATATATAATGTAACCGTCCCCTGTGTCCTCTGATACAGCCCAGTGACCCGGTCACTAATATCTGTCACGATGTATATATATTGTAACCTCTCCCTGTGTCTCTGTATACGCCCAGTGACCTCGGATCACTACTATCTGTCAGCTGTGTAATTATATAATGTAACGGTCCCCTGTTCTCTGTATACGCCGCAGTGACCGGTCCAACTATATCTGTTCACTGACGTATATATAAATGTAACCTCCCCTGTGTCTCTGTAGAACAGCCCAGTGACCCCGGTCACTAATAGCTGTCACTATGTATATATAAATGTAAACTCCCCTGTGTCTCTGTATACCAGCCCAGTGACCCGGTCACTATAATCTGTCACTATGTATATATAAGGTAAACCTCACTGTGTCTCTGTATCACGCCAGTTCGCCTGTCACTAATATCTGTCACTAGTGTATATATATGTAACCTCCCCTGTGTCTCTGGTATACAAGCCAGTGGACCCGGTCACTAATATCTGTCACTATTTATATATAATGTAACCTCCCCTTGTGTCTCTGTATACAGCCCAGTGTGACCCGGTCACTATATCTGTCACTATGTATATTATATTTAACCTCCCCTGTGTCTCTGTATACCGCCCTGACCCGGTCACTAATATCTGTCACTGTGTATATATAATGTAACGCTCCCCTGTGTCTCTGTAACATCCCGTGACCCGGTCCACTAATATCGGTCACTGTGTTGTATATATTGTAACCTCCCCTGTGTCTCTGTACTACAGCCCAGTGACCCGTGTCACTAATATCTGTCACTGTTGTATATAATGTAACCTCCCTGTGTCCTCTGTTAAACAGCCAGTGACCTGTCACTAATACTCTGTCACTGTGTGTATATAAATTTACCTCCCCCGTCCTCTGTATCCCAGCCCAGTGACCGCGGTCACTAATATCTGTCACTACGTATATAATAATTNTATATAATGTAACCTCCCCTGTGTCTCTGTATACAGCCCAGTGACCCGGTCACTAATATCTGTCACTGTGTGTATATAATGTAACCTCCCCTGTGTCTCTGTATACAGCCCAGTGACCCGGTCACTAATATCTGTCAGGCTGCAGACAAACAGCTCTTCACGCTTGTTGAATGGGCGAAGAGGATCCCACATTTCTCTGAGCTGCTATTGGACGATCAGGTGATCCTGCTGAGAGCGGGTAAGAGGATCTAATAATCACTGTAATCCCAGATTATGCTAATACCCAAATATCCAATCTAATATTTTCTGCATCTCCTCCTCCACCCTCCCCCCCCCACAACGGGAGACCCCCTGCGTCGGTGCGGGAGACCCCTCTATCTCTCTCCTCCCCCTCTTTCTCTCATCTCCCCTCTCTA